>JACGWL010000564.1:0-130853 GCA_034509725.1 Sesamum angolense
AGTTGGAACTACAAAGCTACCCCAGTCTGCAATATGTTAAGCTTTCATGTGTGCCGTCTGCCAAGTAGAAATAAAACCCGGAGAAGGCATTTCAATACACGCAGGAACAGCTGATCCAAGAAAATCACGGCCTTGGGACGGCCCTTTCCTTTGCTCGAGCTGCCAAGAGAAGAAAGAGGCCATGGAAGGGAGAAGACCTTCTGGAGGTATCCATCTTTAATTCCTTCAGTGTTCTATGAAAAAATTTCACAATCATGCAACTGTATTTACTGCTTTTTTATTTCCTTGTTTTGCAGCATCTAGATACAGTAGTGGAAGTGAATAGTGAATCTCCTCAAGTTAGTTCCAACCCGTTTCTTCTAACGTTCAAAGCTGATCGTAACTGAGAAGGCAACGTATAGGACAAGATGAACTCCTTTCGTGTCTCCATAAGCTGTGAGGGTAAATTGGACCCTTTGTGAATAACTAAATTACCAGCAGGATCTTCCGGATTCAGCTTGCTTTTGTGACTAGAATTTTTGTGAATTATGTAGCGAGCTTGAACGGTTGATTATGATGTATAAATACTGGGCACCCCTTTGTCCGATCTCTAACTTATTCTCCTTACTTACAGTTACCTTTGATCAATTACTCGTGAACTGTTCTTCGAGAGCTAACACAAGTGAAAGCTATCCTCATTGTAATATTTTGTCATGTAGAATGTTTGGCTAGAGTTGTTAGGATTCCTCTTATCTCAGACAGCAGTGCTCATTTATTTGTTTTTTTTTTTTTTTTTCCTTTCTTTCTTTCTAATGTAATATGGTTTTGTTCATCCTTCCCCTTTATTGAGGGAGATTGACATTCACAATAGAGAATATGTTCATTCTTTTCTACCTTTTCGTGTGTTTTACTGTTTTTGTGAAATTTAAAAAATTATGGGGCGCCATGAATATAAATTTTGTGGTCAAGATTGTGCCTTGCCAGCAGCAGGTGTAATCATGTTTTTTTGAGGTAATCATTACTAATTCGTTATAGTTATAAAGCTGATTTGTTCTTAGATTAGCATTTTCATCGTACTAAGATTTTGTTGTCTAGGAATTATAGAAATCCTATATTAAAGAAAGTATAGGATTTCCAACCCAATTAAGAAGAAAACCGGGTAGGGTCATAACCAGATCAAGAAATTTAAGTCCGTGCTTTGGCAAGATGGTCCATCTCACAATATCTCTCACGCTCCCATGTCCGAGGCATGATCATCAAGAGGATAGTTTGGTCTTTCACACTTGGTCTTAATCGCGGATGGCATCTGAGCAGGTAAACAATCTTTTCGTCCAACAAGAAAACTCTCACGCTTCTATATATGTCCAATTTGAGGTCCAGAGAGTCATCTAATTTTTTCACACATCTTAATCCTCGTCTACCTTAGCCCATAGCCCATGGCGTTTAAATAGGATAATTAATCCCACAGGATGATCAAATAATTAGATATTTCTCACGCTCCAAGATTCGATTCAGACATAAACATCCGGAGGACTATTTAGAGGATGTCATAATCCATTCCTCGTCTACGTAGCTAGTCCATGTGCTACCGCGTGAATGTGCCCATATTGATCCTTAGGAGAAGGGAGAGGGAAAGAAACATAGTATGCAACAAATGCATCACACTCAAAATCAATGCCTCAAAGATCCCACTTTTTTCTCCTTTTGCCAATAGCCACTCATAAACTCCCTCTAAAGATACAACACTCTTAACAAGATAGACTCATCTCCAGCTCCCTAACAACTTTACATGAGACAAAAACGTTGCAATCTCCTTTTTTCTCTCTCTTTCTCCCTCTCCCTCTCTCTCTCTCTCTCTCTCTTTTTTTTTTTTTTTTAAAAAAAGTAAAAATTATTGGTATCTCTTATCTTTTAAGGGTTTTATACAAAATGAGATTGAGTGGTTAAGTGGAGAAGAAAATGGATCTGCCTCTGCCCACCGAAATAATAATGCCTCTATGATTGCGATGGCGACGAAACAAAGTTTTTCACATCAACATGGTGTACACGTGTGTGTGGGACCCTTTATCCCACCAAATTATGATTTTTTTTTAGAAAATTGTGATGTGGTAAAATGTAAGACGTTATGTTAATTTGATCATTTTCGTATTATAGTCCAACGCAATATATTTTAGATATAATGAATTAAATTAAACACGATTAAAGAAAACGACTAATCTTGAATGGGTAAGTAAACAATAATCAATTTTAAGTTGTCGACAACTATCTTGCACAGAATTAAGGTTCTGAGGTGGTCAAGTTGTGACTTGTGAGCAAACGACCCTCGTAAGTACTGAATGGTAATAAACCGTATGTATGTGTATGAGATGTCCCATGAGATCAGATTTTGCAAGTCACAGCTCAAAGTGGTCATGTGTATTTTGTTGTCTGTTTGATAGAATCATTGTCTGGTGGGGACAATCTGCTCTTTCTTGATCCTATACACAGTCAATCAATCAATCATCTGTATTCATGTTTGCATTAAATGGTAATGAAGTACCCTTCCAGTCTCGTGATTCTTTCCCCCCCTAAAAAATAAAGCTTCATATGAATATTTTATAAGAAAATTATTATGTAAATTTATAATATTCTTTTAAATTTAATCGAATCTGATTTAAATTACAATTTTCTCAAAATTTTATAGCATGAGATTGCTTCTCGGAGCAGAATTCTTATATATTCCATATGAAAAATGATTATTTTCTTTATATCGATCATAGTATGACTAATAAGAACACCTACACGTGCACTGATGTTATATCTTGATTTGACAATTTTCGCGTGGCTTAGGATATATTTAAAAAATAATATATTTATTTCTTGCTCTATGATTTGTTTATATACATAATATTGTCAGTCTTTTGTATAACTACATAAACCATCACGACAACCAAAAAATAAGAATAATTTGTATAACGATATTGACGTTCTATGGTGTATGTGCAATTTTAAAAAATGATATTGTTGTTAGTGGTACGTGTATGAGTTCTTCAACAACAAAAGTAACTTATGTAAATAAATTATAGTTCTGAAAGTTTATATATAATTATTCATAATGCTTATAATCATAACAGAACTGAAAATTTAGTACCGATATTTACATATTTATATGGTCGGAATAGCTAATATCATGTATCTAAGTATTTTTCATATATTATATTTACTATTTTTTTTCCTTAATTTCGTAATCTCATGAAATATCCATCATAGCTATTAAACAAGTGGAAAAAAACAAATATCACATTTTCAAAGTTTGTCTTAAAAAAAACATGAATTTGGATGCCCCTCCCAAAGTGGATGCGCGCAAAAAGAGAGCAGAATTGAAGACTGAAATTTTGTATGATTATACAAGTATGTCAATATGTGCTAATTTCTATATATAATAATCCAAGATTCTTCTTGAAATGGATGCAGCTTTGGACTTGACTTCTCAACTTTACCCTCATCAAGAATCACTTTTTATACAAAACGTGAGGACAAATTTGTACCTTTCACCAATTTTTATATTTTTTTGCCCATTATAAATAAATGATTTTAACACAATGTATGGGTTTTTATAATTTTTAATTTTCGCAAAATCAGTGCATTATAGGTGTTGATGTGAAACGGTCCCACTATGTCTATCTCCCATGACATAGCCACCACATGCTACGTAGCTAAATATGTTGGGTTCGTAAATTACAAGTAGATGAAAATGTAAAAAATAAAATAATTTCTTACTCGAATCAAGTTATCGAATTAATTGTATAATGAGTATAATATTTGTTATGTGATTTGTCATTCTATTTTGAATTGTGTATCAATATACGATAAATATATTATATTTATCGTGTAATAATTAGTTTGAGTTTAACCAACTTCAATATGGATTAAAAATTTTCGTAATCAATTATAAATCTCTGTTTTAAATTAGAAATTCATTATATACTGTGATTCATATAAATAATTCACTCGTACAACAAATTTATATAATTTATATACTTATATGTAATATGTATAAAATATATTATAAAAGAATACCAATTTAAAATATTAATAAACTAAAACAGACAAAACCCAAAAAAAACATTGAACACCTTCCTTAATTTGTGTGGTTACTCTGATCACAATGTCATATCACATATTAGTATGATATGATTGACACGTATTTTTTTTAAGAAAATAAAACGTGATAATTTATAATTTAAAAGAGAAATTATTTACAATAAATACATGAAATGACATCAATATATGGCATAGGCGTATGATAGAAGATAGTTTTAAGGCCCCCAACCCCCAAAACAAAAACACCACTGCTTTCCACTTATCCTTATCCCTCTCACAAACTTTGCTCCCATGTTAATAAACTAAAACAAACCCATCACAAACACAACATCTTGTCATGGAAAGACAGAAAGAAATGCTGACAGGCGAACAAGAAGAAGAGAAGCAGAAGGATCAAAGCAAAAGAGAAGTACAAGCAGCAAAGCTGCAGGCACAACACAATCCACCTCCCTCAGCCTCAGCCGCATCCTCTCCATCCATGAATTCTCCTTCACCATCTCCCTCCACCCGCAGTCCAAAACCACCCCGGCCACCGCCGCCGACAACAAAACCAAGTCCCCTCCTCCCTTCGCCCTGGACTTATCTCCGGCCGATGAAATCTTCTTCCACGGCCATTTGCTCCCCCTACACCTTCTGTCCCACCTCCCCGTCGTCTCTCCGCGCTCCTCCACAAACTCAGTCGACAGCTTAACTCTCCCGATCAAACACTTACCCTTAGAAAACAACACGGACACGACCGATCACGGTCGTCAAGAAAGCCGTCTTAAAGGGAGAGGAAAATCGAAGTCCTTCTCCCTGTTTGGATTGCCGAGATGGAGGAAAGGATACTCCGACGCAAGAGAGAAGGAGAAGAGGAAGTCCAAGTTCGATATAAGCAATGTGATAAAGAGGTACTTAAGATTGGTTAAGCCATTCCTTTCCTTGAGAAACAGGAACGGGAATCCTCCGAACCACCGGCAGCCGTCGTATTCTTTTTCCGGCAACTTACAGGTGAGAAGCAAGAAGGAATTGAGAGGGAGGAGAGGGGAATTCTCGGCGCCGGCGTCAATGAGAACTTCGCCGACGAATAGCGGGCTTCTGGTTGCAAGTGGAAGTGTTACTCCGACGAAAAGTGATAGCACCATGGAAGAATTGCAGGCAGCAATTCAAGCCGCGATTGCTCATTGCAAGAAGTCCATTGCGACGGATGACAAAATCAAACCGTCGCTATGACGATATGTTCTTGATTTTCTTTATATATATGGTAAGATATTCTACCGCAGCTTGTTGATTTTTCATAAGTTGATGGCATTTTCCAGTAGCTAATATATAATATTACTTGTAATTATTTAAAGGAGTACACTTTTTGAAGCATATATATAATTGAGCTACAATCAGCTTGAAATAAAATACAGATTTGTAGCTAGTGAAATAGTTTTAAGATCAATTACTTATATTTTATGATAGTAGCATAACAAATCACCAGTCAAATGAATTGAGTTTGATTCGTGCACGTTTGTTCCTAATTTCTTACGCGTGTAATAATTTGTGTCGCTACTAAACAGTTATAAGTTTGTCTTATGGTACGACTTTGAGGTGTGTGGTTGAGTTTATAAGTTTTTTCAAATATTTTATAAGATGATCAAAAGTTTATAAAATACTTGGTTATTTTCTTAAAAATAAGATGTTATAAATTTTATTTAAGATTTTTTTTAGAATGAAAATCATCTTATAAATTCTATAGTCTTATTTTATACAAATAATTCATAAACTTATTTTTAAAATATAATTCAACGTCTTATGAAATGTACGAACTTATAAAAAAATTTAATCCGCGCACACGGTGAATTCTTATAGTCTCAACTTGGGACAATTATGGAATCGTACCTGAACAAATGGATCCTGTCTAAATCTTGAGTAGTGAAATGTTACTTTCAAGCAACTCGTGAACAGGTACGACATTATATTTTTATTTGTTTTTGCACTTATTTTAGTGCATCCGTTGATTTAATGTTTGTGGTTGATTCAGTACGAATTTAATTAATTATACAAAAAATCTTCAATCGTTATTGAAGAAATTGGTTGTAACTATAACAGGAAAAATTTAATGTAACCCATGTTCATCAATAGTAGTATACTCCCATGTATGAAAATTGAATCCCACAATTTATTGAGTCATTAAGTTACGGCTTTGGTCGATTGAACTTTTAAAAATCGATATGTAATTAAGCTCTTCAATTATTTATTTCATTTATCGTGATTTAAATCAATTATGCACATTCTAGGCGCAAAAAGAAGCCTAGGACATTATTATTAAAGTTAATAACCCCTCGTAACAATTGTTTTTATCCTCGAAAGTTTAGCAATAATCGATGAAGTTCTCTCTTGCAACGAGTTTTGTGGGAAATTTGTATCTTTTATTCCATAACTTTGGTCGTATACACTTTTAGTTTAATTGTTATGAGATCTTAAAAAATATTGTATAATTCTAAAAAAAATTCACTTTTTAGTTCTCATATCAATTTCTATTAGAAAGTTGACGTGAAAAACTACATGAAAGTCATAGTGTCGATTTATCATGAAAGTTGGCAAAAGTATTGAGAATGAGACTTTTTGCAACTTATGAGATTATTTTCATGATTTTCGTAAATAATGAGAATGAAGATGTACTGAATCCACATCATGGGACGAAAAACACAACCACTATGTTTGTTTTCATTTTCAAGTTACTTCCGAGACAAATTAAAAACATACCTAATGTTTGACATCATACAGAAACACCTTATTTATGTGTTTTTAACTGTTTTAATATAAATACATACATATATATACGCACACATATATATAAATATATATAAAAAAATACATGATTTGACAATGAACATTGATTTTTGTCTCCCAAAACACAATATTAACATACAACCCTATAAAAAAATATATGATTTGACAATACACAGTAATTTTTGTCTAAAAAAACACAACATCAAACATACAATACTTATTTTAAATTATCTCAAAAAACAAATCCAAACATATACGCTATCTCTAACACATACTTATTTATTTTTGTTTTTCTCTCTCTATCTCCACAAAATACAATAAAACACTTAAAAAACAAATCCAAACACTACGAACAATTTTTCTGAGTTTTGTCTTAATCTTGAAGAGAAAAGTCATATTAGATGACGTGGTCGATAGGATAAAACTGGGATGAAGAGAATGACAAAATAAGGGGAAAAGTAAAATATTCTAAAGCTTTGAATAAATTGAAGTATTAATATATTGATGTAACTCATATTAATTCATTTTACTCTATAGTTTGTAATTATATTTTCCCTGTGTTCATATGCACTTATGCACAAAGTCATTGTTTAATGTTATGAACATGGGAATTTCGTGTCATAGTATCTTTTGACAAATCAAGGGACCACAATCACATCCAAAGGTGTGTATTATCATAGTCAAATGTAATAAGAATTCTGGAGTTTGAATTTTATTACAATTTATCTATAAAAAAAATATTTAAAATGCGGAATTTGTAAATAAGAGGGTGTATTAAGATATTAATTTCATATAAATATTTTTCTAACATTAAACTTTTAAACAAGTTGGTTGTTTAACAACTTTTCTTATTGTACTATGAATAAAATATGATAATAGTTAGGTATAATCCTGGACTAGTTATAGGATTGAAGTTCATAGAATTACCTCCTACTGCATCAATCGTGTTTAATATTTTCATTCATTAATTCAAAACCTACTTGAACAGATTTCCAACCGGATCGATGACATAAATTTCTCGTACATACTCAAATTAATTATGCCACCTAAATAAGTACATGTTCACTTATTACACAACAAAGACACATATATAATACATTAACTAGGTCGACTGATTGTTTAACAATTTTGATACCCAAATTCTTCTATGCAAGAATGTAGATTTCATCCCTATGACTCCGTTACGGTCCCTGTCAGCCAACCAAACGATGCCATCGAGGTCGATTGGTCGTGCTTGTCCTCCTAAGTTGGTAGGAAATAAACTCGAAATTCACAACATAAGTCAAAAGTGTTAAAAGTCATTTCTAGAAAAATACTCCGAAAATCAAAGGAGTATTTTTATTTTATATTATATTGCATCTTCTATTTCATTTAAAGCATATACATTGTATATAAAATCTTCACATAAATAAATAATGATTTTGTACAGATAGTATGTATATATATATATAAAATATGATTCAGCATTATTTGAAATGAAAAACATCAAACGCGATCTTCTAACCTAAAATGAGAAAGAATAAAAATCGGGTTAAATGCAAATTACCCCCCTGTGTTATACGAAATGAGCAAATTACCCCCCTGTGAAAAAAAAAATAGCAAATTACCCCCCTGTGTTTTTCATAATATAGCAATAAGCCCCCCACGCGATTTCGTACATTCACGCGCCTTTTTTTGGTATTTTATTTTTTTTTTAATTTTTAGTTATGAAATTACATTTACATCCATATTTATAACCATTGGATCTGATTGAATCTAAGGCTCAGATTTAATTAATAAGATCAATGGTTCAGATTCTACTAAATTTGATCAATGCTCTAGATTGAAAGTAATTTATATAATATATACATATATTTACATAAAATTAATTCAAAATATATGTATAATATATTTTTATTATTTAAAATTATATAAATATGTATATATATATATATATCTAGAGAGAGAGAGAGAGAGAGCAGCGGAGGGGCGGCGGCGGTGACGGAAAGGTGGGGGCGGGAGACGGAAGGGGGAGAAAGTGGGGGGCCTGTGACGAGAGGAAGAGGAAGGTGCGAGGGGGAGCGACGGGGAATGGGGAGGCGATTGTCGAGGAAGGGGGAAAGTGGGGTCGGCGTCGAGAAGGGGGAAAGGGGGCGACGGGAAGGAGGGGGGCGGGGGCGGCGACAGGGAAGTGTCGAGGGCGGCGAGGGAAGGGGGAAGGGGTGCGGGTGTCGAGGAAGGGGGAAGGGGCGGCGACGGAGAAGGGGGGAGGCGGGTGACTGGGGGTGTCACAGGAGGGCTGGGGCGGGCGACCGGGAGAAGGGGGAGGAGGGAGCGGGCTGCGGTGGCAAGGGGAGGGGGCGGGCGACTGGGATGGCGGCGGGGGGGGGGGGGGTGCCGACGGGAAGAAGGGTGGGGTGGGGTTTGGTTTTTTTTTTTAGAAATATATATTATTATTATAAATATTATATATAATAATATTAATATAGATTATATTTAAATATAAAATAATATTTATTCTTAAAAATTAATTGAAATCGCACAGGAGGAGCGTGTAATGCACTTTCAGGTTCAGGGAGGCAAATTGCTTTATTGTTTAAAATACAGGGGGGTAATCTGATAATTTTTTTTTCACAGGGGGTATTTCGCACATATTGTATCACAGGGGGGCAGCATGCATTTTTCCCAATAAAAATCATATGGGCTAGACACTTGGTCCATTACTAGCCCAAACCATTAAGAAAAGCCCAAATCTCAAGATGCTTGACCTAAGTCGGATTGACCCAATAAAACTTGTGGATAATTATGCTCCGTCCCTTAAGGTTTTTGTGTAATTACATGTAAATTCTTTATAATTTGAAAAATTATATTTAGCACTCCTGATATTTGCTTTCATCTAATAAATAAGTTTATCTGTTAGTCAAAATTCACTGAACTTGCTTATGTTAACAAACAAAAAAAAAAAATGAAAATTGATATTTACCCTCGATTGACTGAATACTGACTTATTGCAGGTCAAGTAATTTTTACAACTAAACTACCCTTTTAACTGTGAAAATATTACGTCCTCAAATGCATTAACGTGTGAAGACATATAGGGGTAATTTGATCATAAAAAGATTTATTTGATCTGTAATAAGTCAGTAATAAATCAATCAGGGGTAATATAGATTTTTTTGGTTAATAGTAGCAAATTCGATGAATTTTGACTAACGAAGGAACTTATTTGTTAGATGGAGCAAATCGTAGGGGTGCTATATGTAATTTTCCCAATCATAGAGATTTATATATAATTATACCAAACCTTCGAGAATGACAGTGTAATTATCCCTAAAAATTGAGCTGATCTGATATAGGCATATTTGGAATTGAACAAGCTTTGGGCTGGTTTTGAATATCAATACTTGGGGTTTGCCCATCCCAATGGCCCAAGATCATTTGGTCTTGAACTGGGCTTTTTTTTTTGCATTTAATAATGTACGATATATAAATTTTATTTTATTTTTTTAAATTGATTCTAATAGGTTCTTTATACTTTTGAAATTCTAATTTTTTTTTATCTTTTTGTTCTATTTCTAAGTTTTTAGTACATTAATTCATTAACACCATTTGTTTATTTTTTTTGAAAGTTAATGTTAAGTTTTTTTTAAAGTTTGTTATTATATAAGTTTATTATTGTAAGTTTGTTAGTCAAATTATTATATAAATTCATTATCTAGTCCTAACTATTTTTTTCTTGTTATAAAATTTTGTATAATTTAATTATTATTTATTTTTATAAGACAACTATAAATTTAATTACTTGTTTAAAAGAATAATTTAATTTCATTAATAAAGAAAGTAAATATGCACATCCAAGCCTGATATGGGCTTGGTCCATGTATCAATCGAGTTAATTCATGGACTAGGCCTAAATTTAAAAATAAATTCAATCAGGGCTTATTTAAAGGTCCATGACCTCCCCAGGACCTGCTATGAATAATAGTAGGTCAGTTTTGGACTGATCATTCCAGTTCAACCCACTATGCACTTTGACCTGAGGCTAAGCTGATTTAGTTTCGAAAGTATCTATCCTTCAATTTTAAATTATACTAGACGTCACTGCATGCGGTTCTGCAAGTTTAAAAATTTTAAATTTGAATTGAATTGTAGGCATAATTTTTCTTTTTAATTTAGACAAAGATAATTTTGTACATTTTAAATTTGAGTGCACATGATTCGCATATTCGTAAATTGTTTAAATTTAACTCATTTATATATTGAATTAATATAACATGACTTGATACTAAAAGAACATCCCAAATTAAATTATTTTTTTATTCTTTAAAAACATAAAATTGAGTTGATGGCTGAAGAACTTGTCGGAAAACCTCGCCTTTAACAGTTTATTAGTATTGTAAGACGAAACGACGAAACCCCAACTCTACCACGCCAACATCGTCTTGAGTTTGCCCTGATACTTTTTTTTTTCTTTCTAAAAATTGATTATAAAAAAATAATTTTCATTTATTAATATTTTATAATAACTAATTTTGAAAAAATAGATTTTGTAAACTTATGGTTCGTTAACAACTCCAGATTCTAATTATTACAAAACACCATAAAAAATGATTATACCTTAACAGGTTTCCAAAGCAAAATCACGATTAACCAAAGCAATTCTAAATATATATACATTGCGAAAAACGACCTTATCGTCGTAATTAAGTTTCAAAAGTAATTGTGAGAGGTCAAATTGTTGAGCCAAACTCACCCTAAAAAGGGTCGATAATTTTGCAGCTACCTGACTTTAAGACCAATAATCATGAATTAAGCCTGAGGTTATTATAAGTGATTACTTATTTTGAGGTAGAGTGCAAAAACCTACGGTACTCCGACGTACGTACGTGGTGTAATAAATGATGAGTTTGGCCCTTAAATGATGAGAAGCTTCTAGTGTGATGTGATGATCAACCTAAACCCTCTAAAATTAGATTTAGTAAACAAAATTTGGTTAAAATAATATGAGCAGTTGAGGAAATCAAATTCTGGTAGCACCTCGCCATTTCAAAACGGCTAAGAAGGTGACGTGCGAGTGCATGTAGAAGTTGACATTACAACCATAATGTCGTCGTGACTTCCTTTACCCCTTCCAATAATACTTCATAATTTGATCCCTTTTATTTATTTATTCATTTTATTTGGTACAAAACAATTTGATTATTTTATTTTTAATCACCATCATGAATCAGAGCACATACGAAAATGATATTGTTTAAAGAAATACATATAAGTTATCTACCGACAGTAGTTCTTACGTCAATATGGGAAATTTCAAACAGAGAATTTTATTAAAAAGTGATTTGTTTTATTCGTGTAATAATATATCCCAAATGATTGATACTAAAAGATAAATTGAGGGTAAAAAGAGAGGACCCATTTCCCCACATGAGTAAGTGAATCATTTGTTTAATTAATTAAGCGAGTTGCATAAAGTACTAAAGAAAAGGTGTTTGTTAATTCAAGTCTTGCAAAAATGGGTTAAGGGCAGTTTTGAAATTTCAAAGACAATCTCTATGTACTTTATGGCATATGGCAAACAAGTAAGAAACCTCATTTGGTCCGACCCTTTTGTCTCCAAGGCAAGAAAACATATGACACTTGGAGCCCATTAACTGGTTGTGGCATACCTTGTCTCTAAATATTTCCCTTGATTAATTAAGCCCTCCATTTCTCTACCCACAATTTCCATTTCTGTACAAATTGCCAATTGTTCACAATGCTCAGTTCAGTGTTAACTGATTCACACTGTCCCTCTTGACGAGAAAAATAAAAATAAAAAAATTGAGGGTTTGTGTGTAAATGATCATTTGCACATATATAGGCTGGGCACTAGCTAGGGTCAAATTTACACACACTTTTGTGTAACTATGGTGTTCAAGAAAATGATGAAAACCACTCCTCCAAAAGCTCTGGCTATCAGAATCAACTTGGTTTTCTTGGCATTTTCATTGCTCCTTTATTCAATCCTTCTCCTCTGCCCTTCTGCCTCTTACTACCATGAGGGAGTTCATCATAAGGTTAGGTGAGCTAACTAATAGTCATCATTACTTACTTTCTTGGCATTTCTTGTTTTTTTCTTTTTTTTTTAGTGGTTTTGGATTGTTTGAAATGATCAGATGGAAAATGGGATTAAGAAGAAATTGATGTTGGAAGAGCCTACAAAGGTGAGTTCTCGTCGGGCGTTGATCAAGAGGGAGAAGCCGAGTTTCTTGGATGGCATTGGGAGGGGAATGAGGATAGGAATGGTGAACATGGACGACGAAGATGTTTCTGAGTGGAAGGCTCATGATGGGCAGGTCATTCATGTGTCGTATGAGCAAGTCTCTGAGTTGCTTGAATGGAAGGACTTGTTCCCTGAGTGGATAGATGAAGAAGAGGAGGCCGATGGCCCATCGTGCCCTGAAATCCCTATGCCGGATTTTGATAAGTATGGTTACATGGACATGATTGTGGTCAAGTTGCCATGCAAGGCTCCAAATGAAGGGTGGAGTAGGGATGTGGTTAGGCTTCAAGTTCACCTTGTGGCGGCGAATTTGGCAGTGAGGAGAGGGAAATTGGATGACAAGGGGAGGACGAGGGTTGTGCTTTTGAGCCAATGTATGCCAATGGTTGAACTTTTCACGTGCGATGAGTTGGTCGGAAGGGAAGGGGATTGGTGGTTTTATAGACCGCAGAAGGAAAAGTTAGAGCGGAAAGTATCGTTGCCGGTTGGATCGTGCAATTTGGCTATGCCTCTATGGGGTAAAGGTACGTATGTTGGTTAGAAATATTAGTCCATCTCAATTCGATAGCACTGGAAGCATTAGTAGAAGTGTTTCTTGATAATATTACACAGGGACTATAATTTTTACATAATATCATTTTGAATTCTTTTTTTCACTTATAATAGATCGGATTTGTTTGTAAGGATTCTAAATTTGAGGCAAAAAATTGAGTTGTGATAGATTTGACGTTGCGTTGTGTTGGCTTTTCCTTTAAGTTGAGAAACGTTTATTTCTATTAAGAATATATAGATGTGAACCCCAAAAAAGAATAATGGAGTAATACTGAAATATGAGAAGTTGCCATCTGCCATCTGAAGTACATAAGAGACAAGAAGAAAATCATTTGTCAAGGGAAAAATATGGCAATCGCGCCAGGTAGGGATCGAACCTACGACTTTCTGCTTAGGAAACAGACGCTCTATCCACTGAGCTACAGGCGCTCGGCTCGTGTCTTCTAATCATCACAACTATTTAGAAAATTATATTCAAAGAGTTGGTGAAATAGTAACATAGTTAAAGAAATATGAGCTGTCTTATCTTATTTGTAGTTGTTGTGATGATTGGTCTCATTGTCAAAATCCCACTTAATTCATGCTCCACGTTCCATGATAATAGCACTATTATTATTTTCTTTGAATTATATGCTAATTACAATATATAATATATTGCACTTGTTATATATTATGTTTAAATGTCTAAATTTAATAAATTTAATTTGAATTAGAATTTTCCCACACCTAACATGCATTCATATCCACAATTTTATATCAAGACTATCCTTTCATACTCTACTTCTATGTAAATACCTCACTCTTATCCTACTATTATCAAAATACCTGTGCTTCATTCAACCTAACAACTATATATATATACTAATTATTTGAATGATTTGCGACTATATATTTATATATTTTGTTCAAAGATATCCTCTTATGTCAATACATACAGATATAATACACCTAACTTTCAGTCAATCCATTTAAAATGTTTTTGAATAATTTGTTTTAATTTTTGAAATAAATTCTCAATGATTGCATAATCAATATTGTTAATTACAAGGAGTTGCTATAATCACAGGAATCAACGAAGTGTATGATGTGTCCAAAATCAAAGGCGTCAGCAGCAAGAATCCTACACCAAGACGAGAAGCCTATGCTACGGTTCTCCATTCCAGGGAGGCCTACGTTTGCGGTGCAATAACCCTAGCCCAGAGCCTCCTCCAGACCCGAACCCGACGAGACCTCCTCCTCCTCCTAGACACCTCCATTTCCCAACCCAAACGCGACGCCCTTTCCCGGGCCGGCTGGAAGCTCCGGTTCATTACAAGGATCCGGAACCCCAGAGCCGAGAAAAACTCCTACAACGAATACAACTACAGCAAGTTCAGGCTGTGGCAGCTCACCCACTACGACAAGATCATCTTCATCGACTCCGACATCGTCGTTCTGCGTAACCTCGACGTCTTGTTCCATTTCCCTCAGATGTCGGCCACCGGCAACGACGGGTCGATCTTCAATTCGGGTGTAATGGTGATCGAGCCGTCCAACTGCACGTTCCGCATGCTCATGAACCGCAGGAAAGAGATAGTTTCTTACAACGGGGGCGACCAGGGGTTCTTGAACGAGGTGTTCGTGTGGTGGCATAGGTTGCCGAGGAGGGTTAACTTTCTGAAGAACTTCTGGTCCAATACTTCCAGTGAGGCTACTGTCAAGAACCAGTTGTTCGGGTCGGACCCTCCAAAGCTGTATTCGATTCATTATCTCGGGTTGAAGCCGTGGCTTTGTTACAGGGACTACGACTGCAACTGGGATATCCCCGAACAACGGGTTTACGCCAGCGACGTGGCGCATGCGCGGTGGTGGCGCGTGCACGACACCATGGATGAGGGGTTGAAGCGGTTCTGCGGGCTGTCGGAGCGGAGGAAAATTGAGCTTGAATGGGATAGGAAAGTTGCCGGAAAAATGGGGTTGAGTGATAGGCATTGGGAGATCAATGTTACAGATCCAAGACGATTTCTCTGATTTTATTTTATTTATTTATTTTTTGCTTTTTTAATTTCCTATAGTAAATATACAGAGTTTTCTTGGAGATATTAATCCATACATATATGTGGAGGTGCTCATTATAACCATAATTATTTGTTTATAGAGAATTTTGGCTTTAATTACTCTATTCAATTTTTTTTTTCTTTTTGGTGTTAGGATTACTTGACTTTAAATATAATACAGGGGCACTTCGAAAATTTATTCGGTACAGTATCAGATATGAATACAGTTCGAACACACATCGAACACGTGTTGAATATGTACACAACATCGATGTGTCTGAAAATTAAAAAAAAAAAAAAAAAAAGAAGAAGAAGGGGACACGGCGTCGGACACGCCTGATGGTGTGTTCAATATGTTAGACACATTTTAATTTTTTTAATAAATTTCAAAAATTTTGGGTTGTCTCTAAAAAGAAAAAGAATTTTAGGCTTAATAAAGAATTAATTCCCTCTTCCTTAACTAAAAGTATTAGGATAAAATTATTAAAAATGTGAGAGATCGATATTCACGATTTAACTAATTTAAATTATTAAAAAAAAATTATTGCGTTCTTCTTAAAATAATCTGATTATATATATTTATAAAATCATATTTAATTAAAAATATAGATGTAAGACATGTTAATTTTATATTTTATCTTAATATTTTTTATTGCATATATCTAATTTTATGAAAAAATAAAAATATATATATTATATATAGCCGTATAAATACTGTGACATGTCGTGTCCTAATTTTTTTATATTTTTCGTGTCGCCCTATCTGTGTCCATCCATCATAGACTACCATTATACATCTTCACGCATGTATGTGACGATGTATATTTTCAGCATTATAAAGATAGTTTAATTAAAAAAATTATTTGACTAAAAATAAGTTTTTTATTCAACTTTTTAATTGATACAACAAATTATTTAAATTTTACTAATTAATGGATCTATTTATTTAAAGGAAATAAATGTCATGGGTACTAAACGCAATTCCTCAAATTACATACAATCTAGGTATAATTACATCGGATTTCAGGAAAAACCGACATAATTATCCTGTAATTAATTATCAGCTCTGCCTCGTTAATCACATTTGTGTGTGTTAAGATGGCTAAGTGAGGAAATGAAGTAGAGGGAGGAAATTAATGTAGTAATTAAAGTCATTTTCAGCAGCAGAATTAAGTAATAATCATGAGATTTTTCTTGGTAGCAAGTAATAATTTCCACCTGCCAATCTGATTAATTAGTGTTAGTTGTTGATTAATTTGAAAATTTGAAATAGAAAGAAAGTGATAAAGAAAACGTTAACAAGACGAAAAAATGATTGGTTGTGGGCTGTGGGGACAAGAAAAAGTTGGATTGATGGTTATGAAAGAAACGGAGAAATATTCACCAAACAGCTCTACAACAAACATATTTAACTATTTCTTCCCCTTTTTTGGTTTTTTAAATACAACATCTAAATCAACTAGCAAATTCAAATTAAACAAAAAAGACAATAACATATTACTATTAAAAGTAGCAATTAAATATTTTTTTGAAGCTTGATTAAGTCGATTACAATAAATAATATTTGATATTTATATAGAACAACTACCAATAATTATAAATGGGAGTATTTCCCTTCCTTGATCATCTTTATGCCCTTTCCTCCCCATCGGAATATGCCTTGGGAGCCGCTGACGTTATCATTTTCGCTGCTGTCATCGCTGAGATTGTTGGTGTAGACCTATCTACGGTGTCTGGTTGTTCTCATCACTTTTCTCCACTAGTGTCTTTCTCAGTTCTCACTCCTCGGGGTCAAGCCATCTTCCGAAATTTCCCCCACACCAACAACATCTGGCAGACTGGCAGTAGCACAAAGAGTTCTTGCAGAGGCAGAAAGGCTGTACACCTTTTTTCTACACGATAATGGTTGAACAATTTTAATATTTGTATTTTAATTTAAAAAATTCGTCTTTAATACATTCACACACACTCTCACATATTTACACACACTCCCGGCGACGAAAATCAGGTGAGGAAATTTTAGATTTTAATTTATATAATTTTATTATTTAATTAGTTTATTTATTAAATATAGTTGATATTATCTGATGTACTGTTTAATTGAAATATTTTATAAGTTTGACTATTTAAATTTGTGTTCAATTAAATATCATATTTGACTTTAAAATATTATAGTTGGTTAATTAAATTAATAAATTTATTAGATTTAATCATTATTATAGCTAATTTATTTAATTTCATCGAATTTATTTACCAAATACATAATATATATATATATATATATATATTGGTGTTTAATTAAATACTATAGTAGCAAGGAATTGATAGAAAATTAATAGAAATATTAGAAAAATATTTAAAGAAATATTGAGATATTATATTTGAGAAATATTATGGTTACAGAAAGTATGAGATTATTATACTAATTTAAGTTAGAAATATTATTAAGAACGATAGTTATAAAGTATAAGGGGTTTGATTAAATGAATTCTTATGAGCTCGATAAATTAAATATATACTTAGGAAGTTTAGTTATTTAAAAGAAATAGAATGGAGGTTTGAACTTTGATATAAAGGAAAGGGTAATTTACAATGACATCTCCTGAGGTTTGACATAATTACGAATACCCTCTCGTTGTTTGGGAAAATATAAATACCCCCCTGATATTTGATGAAATTATGTAATCCTTTGATGGAGGTATGAAATTGTCAACTTTGCCCTTACAATATTTTTTTTATTTTTAAAATTAAAAACTTATTAATAATTCAAACGGGATGGATGAAAAAATTATCCACTTAATCCATAAAAAATTATTTTTTTTAAAAATAAATAAAATTATAATTTTTAATTTATAAGGGCATTTTGATCATTTCACTACAAAAGGTAGATAAAAACTTAATGAATTGGGCTAATTGTTAGATAACCGTAAAAATCAGGGGTATTGGTAATTTTTCAAAGAATGAGTGGGGATTTATAATTATGTCAAACCTCAGGATAAGTGGTTGTAATTTACCCTAAATGAAATATTAAAAGATTGGTGGAAATGTATGAATATTATTTAATTAAATATATACCAAGAATTCATGTTTTCAGAGACATGTTTATTCACAAGTACATAAATATACTATGACTAGCGTGTGACTGCGCATGCACGGGCTTAATTTTATTTTATTTAAAATTATATTCTATAAAAATTTTAAATTTTGAAAAAGTTAAATAAAAAATATTCTAAATGAAATTATATTTAATTTGAATTATAATACATTAATATTAAAAATTTTTTTGAAAATTTACAATTAGAAGTATATATACGAAGAGATACATAGATAAAATAAATATTATTCATATACAAATTAAAAAATAATAACCATCTTATAAGAAAAGTTCCCAAAAAGAAATTAATTTAAACTTGAACTTAGTAACAAATCAATATATATATACTATCTAAAATCACAAATCAATCCAATGTAAGAATAAAGATGTACTAAAAAATTAATTTGAGATATATCAAATAGTTCATCTGATATAAATATAGTATGAAGACATGAAAAGATAAATAACATTAAAATAAGTTAATCAACATATTAACTACGATTAAAAAAAGCTCTTTAAGTATAATAATAATTAATTATATTTTGTCATTTGAATTATATGCCCATTTTTATTTTAAAAAACTCTTTAAATATAGAAAGGGTTAATTACATTTTCCCATTTTTCTCAAAAGGAGGTGAGGCGGTATCACATGGCACTCCCAAGCTTATCCTAGAACTGAATCACTAACTCCGTAATATCACCCTCAGCTTTCACAAACAACCTCTTTTCTATTTACATTTACAAATCTTAGAATTTTTGCTGATGTGTATCCATTCTCACGATACCATTCTTGGATCCTCTCAGTAATCCTATACAGCAATCCTGAACTGGTACACATCGACAAAAGTGCAAAATCCTATACACAACTGCAGGTCAAGGTCAGTTCAAAGAAAATGGACCATTTGACCAACTTGATCGAGTGAGTGTGAACATATATATGCATCCATTATATTCGATTCTTTTTTCTTTCTATCTAAGTTGAATTAAACACAACTAATATTCCAAGCTATTGTGTTGTTTTGAAAGTGCAAATGTCTTTGTCAAAGTCAGCTTCAAGTAAAGTTGATTATGTTAATTTTTTAATATAAAATTGTATTATAATATCTTTGCTCCTTGCTCTATCTGGGGTTTAATTTGTTGTGTATAATATGGCAAAATAAATTTTCACTTCTTTTCTTGATGCTTTTCATTAGATGTATTGCGACAAAGGAATTTTGATAGGATGAAAAAAAATATTCCAGTTTATCTACTACAGAAAGACAGAAATACATAGATAAAATTAAGGAACACAAGAAATTGAGGAAGATAACTGCAAATAAGTATAATTCGTGTGTTTCTTGGCTTCTAAAAGCCCAAATGATTCCATGTGAATAACAAGGTAAATTGTTTAGATATTTTTTTTTATTAACAAATAACAATAAAGCTTTAATTTAGCTACAATACTTTTGGGCCTTTTATAGTCACGACTAGAAAAAAATGCCAAACTGCATTTCTTGTGGTGCCATAAAGTTTGAGTACGAGCCTCCTACTTTTTGTTACAACAATGGAAAAGTCAAGCTTGTGCATGTTGAAATTCCAAATAAATTGTATGAGTTTTTCCCTTATAAATCAAAAGAGGTTGTGGCATTTCAAAAAAATATTCGATTTTTCAATTATATTTTCTCTTTCACTTCATTAGGTATGAAATCAGATAAAGAACTTGCATCCTCTAGGCATGGAGTATATACTTTCCGAGCACAAGGAATGGTTTACCATGATATTCCTGGGTTGTCGCAAGATGAAAAGGCCCTATCCATTCCAGTTATATTTTGTTGAGACTGAAAATGAGGTCGAAAACAGAATGAGGATACTAAAAAATTCATGTGTGAAGCAACATGGCTAAAACTCTTAAAAGTACTAATGACCATAATAATAGATTTAATTATATCGTTATTTTATTTTTTTATGCAAATTTTGTTTATGATTTCAATATATTAATAACATTGATTCCATACGACAAAAAATTTTACAAAGAAGTTTTTCGTTTTGCCTTTTTCAATCGACTCTTCTTTATTTTACTTGAAGACACAACACTCTATTCTTAATAATTAAAATTAAATTTTAATTTAATAAAATCATAAGAAAAAACGTGCGACGCATGTATTCCTTACTAGTTTATGTAAATGGACCATAAATTATGGACTGTAAATATAGTTATTCCTAAAAAGATGCACATTTATTAAAGGGTTAATACACTTAAACCCCTCTAAAAATGTGGTAAGTATTAGGGTGTGATTGGTATGTAGGAATGGAGTGGGAATGGAATGAGTATTCCCAAGTCCATTCCTATACATTTGATTGGTATGTTTTAAATTTGGGAATCCCCATCCCTATGGAAATTCTTATTCCCTTAGATAAGGGATTAGACATTCCTTCCAAAAAAACATGGCATTAGCTATTCCTAATATATTGGGAATCAAAGTTCTTTCTTTTTCTTTTTGCTTGATTAGTTTAATATTTAGTTTTAATTGATATTAATTTTAAAATAGTTTTTGTATCGAATATTAAAAAAAATTATGTATGCATGGTAAGAAAAAAATATCATTTTGATATTTGATTATCTTATGAATTCAAAAGAAAAATTTTAATTGAATACTGAATAAATAATGATAAATGCACTGATTAAATACATTAGTCCATTTGATTATTTGAATTAATTTTTTTTATTTTGACAGAAAAATATATATTATCTATATGTTTAACGAGACAATAAATTATTTATTATGTAAATAATTTATATAAATATATATTTTTAAATAATATATGAAATGTTTTATAAATTATTTATAACCTTCTGTAAGAAATTTTTAAAGTACTATCGTTGTATAATTCTACATTTTCAAAAACAAATATGAACAAATAATTCTTTTCGAAAAAATTACTTAAGCAAAAATTTGTCATAAAAATAATTTTATTTTATTACTAATCATTATTTCTTAATTATTAATTATGTTAATGGAATCAACTAAGGAAGTAATGAATGAATTATATTACCTTCTAATTTATAAAGTATACCAATCATAGGAATGATATTCAATGCAATTCCTTTCCCTTCTTTATTCCATTCCTCAATCCATTCCATTCCCACTTAATTCCATTACTACATACCAATCATGCCCTTAGTGTTTAACTAAATTCTATAGTAGCGAAAAATTAATAGAAAATTTATAGAAATATTCAGAAATTATATTTAAGAAGTATTAGAAAATATTATTTGGGGAAATTACACTTTTCCTGTTTTTTTTTTTAAATTACACTTACAGCCCCTTCAAAATTTCTTCTTTTACACTTGATACCTTCTGTTATGGTTTGGACGAAAAATATTGATTTTAAAAAAAATTACATAATTTCAAATTTGTCCCTCATTTAACATTTTTATATATATTTTTACACTTATGAAGAGAAAAATATAATATATAACATAGAGTGAAGTTAATATCATTACATTTTTTCCTTTATAAATACAAGATTATTACATAAGAATGTTAAATGAGGGGTAAAATAAAAATTTTATGTATTTTTTGCTAACGTTAGCATTTTTCGTCTGAATCATAACGAAAAGGAATCAAGTTTAAACAATGAATTTTTGAAAAGGGGTGTAAGTATAATTTTAGAAAAATAGAAGAAAATATAATTTTATATTTACAGGGTATAAATGTTATTGATCCTTTATTAAATTTGGAGAAGGCCAACAATCCTTAAACGAGCGAAAGTACACGAATGGATCTCCTACTCTCTGAGACTCAGCGGCAGTAGGCTCCACCCACGTGTTATAACACTATCGTCATTATTATTACACCACATATATATACAAACAATACCGTTGTATATGTATCTGTGCTGTCTGTACAAATACATTTTTTTTTCTTTGATTATAATTAAATTAATGTTCAGCCCTTAATTAGTATTTTTGGGTGGAGAGTGAATTTGGGTGTTGGGAGTTATTAGAAAGCCAAACAAGAAAATAAATTTGTATTCTTTCCTGAGCAATATTGGGAGGTCATTCATAGCTTTTTCATTTGACTTTTGTTTCTTTGTCGTTTCTGGTGATTCTTGGTAAGCTTTTCTCTTTTCTCTGTCTTCTCCTTTCTTTCTACATTTTATCAGCTTTTCTTGTTTTATGATGTTTTGCTCGTTAATGGGCAGAAGTTGGTATTGGTATTGGGTTTGGGATTGGATTATTTTTATGATGGGCTATTTGTTAATGTCAATTAGATGTTTTTCTTTGTTTCTGTATTCAATTCTTGAATTCATTTAATGGAGTAATTAAGATTGTGTTTATAATCATTAATTACTTGCTAAGTATTTGAAATCCTCAGCAATGCTGAAAATAGGTTAAGATTCTTGAAAATATCTACAAATTTGATGTAATTGAATGGAGGGAATTGCATTTTTGTTGTGTTTAAATTTCAATGCAAGAAAACATGAATGTTTTATATGGTGGAGATGTAATGAGAAGCTGATATGTTTATCTGTCCCGTTTGCAGTTCTTGTTTAGGCTGTTTATGTTTTGAAATTGAACAATGCTGATGTTTTTTTGCATTTCCAAAGAGCGGTGGGGAAAGCGAAGGGCTCGACTTTTACGCTGTTGCTGGTTTTTTGCTACAGTTTTATTTGTAGATGACAAGAAGAATATGCTACATATACATCTCTGAACATTATGTGCTTCGCCCGTGTTGATGACTTCTTGTTTAGAATTAAGATGTAACGAAGTATTCTGTGATTACTGTATGTATGTATGGCTTGGTTTTGAAGTTGGGCATTCTTGATCTTGATACGAATACACACCATAGTACGAGGTTGAGTTTGGTGTTCTTAGGATAGGCTTAGCATATTTTCATATACACATTGAGATGTCTCTAGATCTTGTTTTGTCGTAGTTTTGGAGACCTAACACGAATTGCTGACAAGGTAACTGATGTTTGGCTCAAGACAGGAGTTTCGTCCAGAATTTACGATTCCCTACCTTTTCGCCATTTGTTAACCTGTCTTCAATGTTAGAAATATTCTCATTGACAGATGATGGTCTTTCATTAGGTACACTTAAATCTGCAAAAAAGACCTTTTATCATTTGAGGTTGGGGTTGTGTTCTTAGTTTTCACTTGCACTTTCTGGTTCCCGGATTTGAGGTACTCAATTGTCTTTCCTTAGCATTTTGTCAGAATGGAGGATGCTAAAAATTTCAAAGAAGATGGCCCTCCTGAATCTACTTCTGCACCGATACTCCTGTCTCCAGACAAGGATCAATCAGCTACTGCTGCTGCTTCAACAACCAAAGATAGTAATGGAGGATTAGATGTTTCTAAGTTAGCACCAAATGAAATTCCGGTTTTATCTTCTCCAGTCATTGATGTTGAAACGGCAGCTTCAGAACCGAATCTTGGCATGCCTGTGGAAGTGAAACGAGAGATAGAGGAAAATAAAGAACCTGTGGAGAGTCAGAAAGATAATAACGTAGCGCCAGTTTTGGAATCCAATGCATCGAGTGCGTTGGAAGTGAACCTGGATAATGCCTCAGCCAGATCTAGTGACGTTCAACAGGATGCCCCAGTTGCAGACTCTCAAACACTTAAGCGTCAGCAAGAAGAAAATGTAGAGCCCAAAATAGTTGCGAGGCCGTCTCCGGAGGATGACTTTTCCCCCCTTCCTTCCCCTCATCATCACAGAAGAAACAGTAGCATTGATATCGTTGCCAAAGTTCCCCCTAACTATAATAGCAATCCAACATCCACAGAACGTACCAAGAATCCTGATAATACTGAGTTGGGCAGAGGTCAAATTGATACAGCGGCGCCTTTCGAATCTGTGAAGGCTGCTGTGTCAAAGTTTGGGGGATCGTTGACTGGAAAGCTCACCGTGTGCAGACTGTGGAGGTATTGTCTTCTCTAACCTCTCTTACTTTTCTTTACTAGTATATTTTTCCCTTTGTTAAGAGATGAAATCAGTTTCCAGAAAGGTTGTTTTTGTGGGGAATTGATTATTCTTGAATAACCAACCGTAACTTGTTCTGGTTGCCTGTGTAGAGGCGAAGGTTCATAGAGCAAGAGCTGGAGAAAGCACAGGAGGAAATGCCATCATATAAGCAGCAATCTGAGGCTGCTGAAGAAAAGAAAATACAAGTTCTGAAGGAGCTGGAGAGCACTAAAAGACTCATAGAAGAATTAAAGCTTAATCTTGAAAGAGCACAAACGGAAGAACAACAAGCGAAACAGGATTCTGAACTTGCAAAACTCAGGGTGGAAGAGATGGAGCAAGGAATTGCCGATGAGGCTAGTTTTGCAGCCAAGGCACAACTTGAGGTTGCCCGAGCAAGGCATGCAGCTGCAGTCTCGGAGCTTGTAACCGTTAAAGATGAACTGGAACAACTGAGAAAAGATTATGCTTTGTTGGTAGCTGAGAAAGAAGCAGCCGTGAGAAAGGCAGAAGAAGCAATCGCTGCATCAAAAGAAGTCGAGAAGTCTGTGGAGGATTTGACTATTGAACTTATTACTGTGAAGCAATCCTTGGAATCTGCCCATTCTGCACATATGGAAGCAGAGGAACACAGAATTGGAGCAGTTATGGCAAAAGAACAGGAGAGTCTCAACTGGGAGAAAGAATTGAAGCAGGCAGAGGATGAGCTTAAGGAACTGAACCGGCAAGTGCTGTCAATGACGGATCTCAAGTCCAAGTTGGGTAAGGCAACAGCATTATTGCAGGAACTGAAAGCGGAACTGGCGAGTTATATGGAATCAAAATTAGAGGGAACTGGCAAAGAAGGAAATGTAGAAGATGCACTCAAGGAACCGGAGAAAAAGTCTCGTGCAGATATTGAGGCTGCTATTAATGCAGCAAGGAAGGAACTTGCAGAAGTGAAACTCAGCATTGAGAAAACAACTGGTGAGGTTGGTATCTTAAAGATGGCATCCGTGTCATTGAAATCGGAACTCGAAAAAGAGAATATAGAACTTGCAGCCATTAAACAGAGGGAAGAAAAGGCATCGATTGCAGTTGCATCTCTCGAAGCCGAGCTGGATAGGACAAAGTCTGAAATTGCTTTTGTTGAGATGAAGGAGAAAGAAAGAAGGGAGAAGATGGGGGATCTTCCCAAGCAATTAGAAGAGGCAGCTCAAGAGGCAGAGAGAGCAAAAGCAGTTGCAGAAATGGCTCGGGTTGAGCTTCAAAAAGCAAAGGAAGAAGCAGACCAAGCAAAGGCAGGGGCAAGTAGTAGGGAGAGTAGGTTACGAGCAGCTCAGAAGGAAATAGAAGCCGCCAAAGCCTCTGAGAAGTTGGCACTGGCTGCAATAAATGCATTGGAGGAGAGTGAATCTGCTCAACGGAACAACAATGAGGATTCACCAACTGGAGTTACACTCTCTTTAGAAGAATATTATGAGCTTAGCAAAAGAGCCCATGAAGCCGAGGAGCAGGCGAACATGCGAGTGGCTGCTGCTCTCTCTCATGTTGAGGCAGCTAAGGAGTCTGAAACTAGGAGCCTGAATAAGCTGGAGGAAGTTGGTCGTGAGATGTCTGGACGAAAGGATGCACTAGAAATCGCATTGCAGAAGGCTGAGCAAGCAACGGTAGGAAAATTGGCTGTTGAACACGAGTTAAGAAAGTGGAGGGCTGAGCATGAGCAAAGACGGAAGGGTGTTGAATCTGGTCCACAAAGTAATAGTCCGCGAGCAAGTTTTGAGGACGGGACAGAATCCAAGGATGTTATCGAGTCTGATTCTTCCAGTGTCCATCAGACGTCGAGTCCGCGGGCAGAGACAAGCAGCAACACGGAAACGGAACCATCCCAAGAACCGAAAGCTGTCAAGAAAAAGAAAAGGTCGTTCTTCCCTCGGATCTTCATGTTCCTGGCCAGAAGGAAGACGAGTTCATCTAAGACAACTTAATCATCTCCCTATGCTATCTTCTTCTTTCACACAGTTGCTTCTGTTTTGCCTGCCTTGATTGCTTTCCTCGGAGCTGATGCACATCTGTTGTCTGTTCGCAAGAAAACTCTAGATTTTTACATGAGTTCAATATTTCTTTTGCATACATTATTTGACCCGATCAGATTAAGTTTTGCTCACAGAGATTAAATAACTTATGGGGTTCAAAGGATATAGTGAAATTTACAGCTTAGTGAGGCTTACAGGGACTGTAAGGTGATTCTGTAAAGCATCCAGAGTGTTTTGAATTCAAATTATGTTTTCAATCTTCCTTTCCTCTCTCTGAAATTTTCACATATGTTAATAGATATACCAATTTCATTTCTCTCTTCTCCGTCAATTTAGTTGTGGTTGAATATTGAAGTTGGAAATCCTTGGATACTTTTTATAATGTTTAGGCTGTCGAGGAAAATATGAAATGAATCGATCTTGCACTCATTTGGCAGATGATCCCAATTTTCATCTTACAGGGATAGGTTCTGAAACATATTATGCAGTTTGGACATGATTTCATGTTAGACAAGAAACTGCCAAGAAATTATGCAGTTTTTTGACATTTACTGTTCTTTTAGGAGCTTTATTCCCGACGCCTTTTGCACAACTCTCCAGTAAATATAGAAGTCAATGAATATAAAGAAAAAAAATTATTTCTGAGCAGAATCGAGATTTATTTTTCGACTATGAGGGCAAAACATCCATTTTACATTAGAGATACCAGAGGGTGTAATGGGATCTGGGAAATTCAATGTGCGAGGAATTTCTACTACAACATAAGGAAGCCGAAAGGAATTGACAACTTACATCCTCAATCAACTGATCTTGTACCATAAACCTCATTGCTCACATCTTTGACGGCTTGGGGAAAATGTCGGGAGTAAATTTCTGGGCTGCACTGATACTACCCTTTATCTTCATTTTACCCCTACATTTGTTTGAACAACGTTAGTTGAATCCCTTTCAAATAAAAACAAATCAAAGATATCGACGAGTTAGACAAACAGGGCACCTCATGAAAGCAATTTGAGGATTCATCTTGCCAGTGGAAACCTTGACAAAATCATCATCTGTAAATGAGAAGGTGGCATCTGGCTTCCCATCTTCGTATGTCCCTACAGTAACGAATGACCAAACTTTGATCAAGACATTTCAAGTAAATTCCTAGGTGATCATAACCAAGAATTTGAAATTTCAGATGATTGAATTGCAATTTGCAAACTGTGAGCAGGTCTTGAAATGCGAGTTTCATTTTCTAGATTACACTTCTAATGCTGTGATCATCGACAAGATTTCAGATGACTGAAAATCTCACCTTCGCCGGAACCATTTTGATACAAAACCTTCCAACTGTTTTAAGATGAATATTCAAACTCACAAATGAAACTGTTCAGTGTGACAGATATCAAAATGACTCCTGATTTCATTAGTGCTCGCGGTTTCTAACATATTTCATCTGTCTCTGCTACGAAATTCCAACAGAATAGAACGTAATAAGGCATCCAGATCACAAACAAATACAAACACTTGATTCCAGAAACGGAACAAAATTTGAGAAGAGCATAAGCCCTAACCTTCTTTAACCTCCCCTTTCTTCAAATCAACGACATAAGACTTGTCATTAAACCCAAGTTTCTGCCAATCCACTAAAGAACCATCAAACACCACAACCAAATTACATAATCAAACCAAACACAAAACCCAAATTCGCACTTTTACAACTCATAAAAACCAGACCTTGGGAGCAATATTGATCTGATAAACGAGTCCAATTTTCTTGGTAAGCTGTTTGCCAGCATCAGTTGACAGATGGAGCTTCATCTGCTCCATGATCGCATCGGATTTCAGCTGAGTGGAGCTGGCCATGGCTGTCCTTCACTAGAATGAAGTGCGAGAGATGGAAGGTACAACAACTGTGAATTGAATCAAATACTAGAAGTAGTAGATGGGGGGGTGGGTGATAAGGCTGACCATTAACTGCTTAAGCAGACAATTGGGACTTCCATAACATTAAAATTAATTCCAAATAAGTATATTAGTTTCAAATTAAAGAATCCCTCCCATAAAATTTGATATAATCATACGCATATTTTTTATTATATTAAAATTTACATCTAATATTTTTATATTTATTTGTCCAATAAATAATTTTTTTCATTAATAAAAGAATTAATTAGAGATCCATATTTATTATTATTCATTTATTGGAGACAATACAAATTCATGTTAAATTATCCAACACTCAAGAATCCATAATCAAATCAAAATCAAGTGGAATTTGATAAATAGAAGTCATGAGACGATCTTATTGGTTTATTTCTATTTTAGTAAAACTTTATTATTAATTGTGTATGTAATTAATGTAATTAGAAATCGTCAATGCTTATCTATTAATGGGCCGAAAGGTTAGGCAATTTGGGGGTTGGTTAAACAGAGCCCATATCGCAGTCCAGTCCAGTCCAGCCCAAATAGATTTAAGTTTTTTTCCTTTTTTTTCCCCCTAAGTATCGTATTTTATTTTTTTATGATTCATGTTCATTGTTCACTAGGTCAAATGCAACTATGCAAAGCCCACGCCCAATTGTATTATGAGATCCAAGAATAAGTGGGAGGCAATGACAAGGGTATTTTTGTTAGAAAAAAGACATGATTTCAACTTACCTTTTCTAAGTTCTAATATTTGAAATAGATACTTATTGTTGACACAAATTTTGAGTATATGAAAAAAATTATGAGATTGAAAATATATGGATTTTTATTAATTTGAATAAAATGAGTTATAATCTCTGAAGATAACAAATATCCCTTTTATTTTTTTATTTTTTGTTTTTAAAGTATCGATTTAAGAGTTGGTGCTTGGGAGCAAACTGCACGTTACTTTGATGTTGAAAAAGATATGAAACCTTCACGATTTGCAAACACTTTGTCGTGATAGAAAGCTCTTCCAGCTTGCTTTGCAATGAATGTTTTGTGTGTATGTAGTAGTCTTCTATATATGTGCAGACGTCCCTTTTTATAAATATAAACAAGATTTAGATAATTTGAACTCATTTTTTTTTAGTTTGAACATTATGGACTTTGATACGAATCAGCCTCCTGACAGATCATATTTCAATATATTTTTGCTAAAATACCAATATTCCAAATCAAAAGAAAAATTTTATTTATTTTGGATCGATGCATGAATTCCAAATTTAGCATGGGCCTATTGCAAATTTAATATATTAACGATATATAAAGCCCAAATTTTTATTTCAAACCTAATTACTAATCAAAATACAAGCTTTTAATTAATAATTTTATTTGAAAATATGTCAATAATTATATATTATTTTCTTTTCTTGTAATAGGATAATGAAGAAGGTCAACATGAAATTAGTTAGTCTTGCAAGTGAACAAAAATCATATTAGTTAAATAACAAGTGTGTAAGGGAAAGACTCGTAGAGTGGATTAGTCAAAGAAGATATTATGATGTGGTCTTTTAAGAGTGTGGTCTCCAGCTGAGGCAGCACGGACGACCAATTGCAGCATCACCACCTGGCTTCCCCTCCCCCTGCCCCACAACCATCATCTTCATTCTTCACATTTCACCATCCACCCAACCTCAACTACAACAACTTATACATACCAAATATTTATTCACATTTTTCATCATCGTGCTTCAAATTTCCATCCATTCCATTCATTAATATTGTTCGTCTATTATAATAATAATTATTTATGTGTTCTAATAATAATTGTTTAATTAATTGTATATATTGATTCTTAATAATTACAATTCGTAATATGATTGTAATCGGTGCATAAAAAAAATGTAAAATGATACAATAATAATCTTGCTAGCTGGATTTGAATTTTTGTAACTTAAGATAAATATTAACCTATATTAATTATTAACTGAAGGGGAAAAGGGGAGTGATCATTTATCCCCAAGTGAAGTTTGAAGGTGGCCAGGATTGGAAACAAATAGCAACAATGAAAGGTAAGTTTGGGTTGAGTAATGCGACTACTCCATGCTATGATCCATCAGTTGGCGCTTTCTTCTTTCCAAAATCTGGCTGGGAGCCCATGCAATGGCACAGGAAATGGACCATACTCAATTCCACTTTCGGATCCCACCAATTCATACCTACAACCAAACATTACATGTTTGCCCCTATGTCAAATACTACTCGTGTACATACCACTTACTAAGACATGGGAAGTTTTAAATGAAATCGGGTTTGGTTGAATTTGAATTAATTATATAGTAAGTGCAATATACTTGCTATGTTATTGACGTAAAGTTCAAGAAACAAAAATTTAAAAGAACATATGTACTTCGTATTATACATATAATACAGTGACGAGATTGAGAGAGAGTTAAATTACCTGAAGTGAGAGGCCAAGTGATGCACCAAAATGAGCATCTCTAGCTTGGCAAGTTCGTTTCCGGGACACGCATGTACGCCACTCCCAAACGGCATAAAAGTGTTGGGCTTCAATGGACCCTATCATAATTGTTGTTATAAACACTACTCTAAATTTGATTTAATATGTATACGACATGTGTGTAAAAGAAATCGTCCTGTATCATTGTACCTCGAATCTTGTCGGATCAAATCTTTGAGGGTCAGGAAAGAATTCTGGGTTGTGATGAATATTCCTGAACAATGGCATCACTTTCCACCCTTTTGGAATAAGGTACCCTGAACCAATTATCACACCAGTTATTTAGTTTTCGTCGATATCTTTTGGAAAAAGAAGTGGCTTATACGGTATAAAAATGGTACCTTTATATTCTACATCGGTCACTGCCTCCCTGAATGTGAATGATATAATGCTCGCCATTTAAACTCTCCAAAATTACCTGATCAAAATTCACATTGTTACAAGGGTTTAAACTTTTCAGCAGAAAAAAGGAGTGAAGAAGAACATTGAACTACAGAAAGTGCGTATTAATTAGCCCAAATTGAATAATTACAAGTATAATGCACTCATCGTTTAATTGGTGTACAGTTTCAAATGAATGAATTAAATTTGGTAGAACAAAACTTAATTAGCATGCATGTACATTTTTTTCTAGCTGCTGTGTTCAGACATAACTGAACAGCATACCTTGTGAGTGATGGGCATATTTCTTGTCTGATTCCAACCCAGATGACTCTTTCCACTCCCATTGGATTGGTAGATCGCCTTCTGTTCCGCCTGCATACATTCCAAACACCAAGTTATATATATATATATATAAAACAGCTACAGTTAGAACATAAAAAATCATATATATTGTTAAAATCAATAAAATTAATAGACTAGACACATAAATTCTTGATTTTAAATACCTTGACAGCCTCTAGAAGTTTGGGGTTGTCATGAAGGTACTTGAGAACCCATGTCATGGCACTAGCTGTCGTATCCTGAGCAGCAAACAGTACGCCAATTGTCAATCTGATCCTCACTTAGAGTTTCACCCTTGTCATCTTTGGAATTCAGCAGACAGCTCAGCAGGTCCTTCTCCACTGCTAATTTCTTCTCCCTCCTTTCTCTAGTAATGCTACTAAGAATTTTACTTAGCCTTTCCTTGCCTTGAAATTAAATTTAAATTGATTAGATCCCACTAATGCAAATTCATAATGTAAGAAGTGAAATTGATTCATACACGTTTTTCCTTACCTTAATCGCTTTTTGGTAACGGGTTCCAGGTAAATTTGTCGGAAACGAATTGTAGCCTCTGTCGACTGTAACGTAGTTCTTCTTCAATTCGTCTTTATAATGTTGATCCAGACGCCCAAACGTAGCCAGGATTCCTACTTCGAAAGAGAGCTGTAGGAAAACAATGACAGCGTTGATTACTACAAGATACTAACGGACTAATAATGAACCAAAAGTTCTTACCCAAATCGTGTTTTGATCGAACCAAATTAATTACATAACAAATATGATACAATTAATATGATTTATTTTAATTGTATGCTAATTAAACCACAAATGTATTGTACTTATTTTATAATTAATTTAGGTCCTACTAAGTTTGATTTAGGTTAAAATTTCCCATAACGAAAGACAATGTTTAAGGAAGTTTTCTTGATTATCATCAGCAAAATCAAACCTTTTTCATCTCGTCAAAAGTGTTGATGACTCCGCCGTGCTCAGACCAAGAATCCAATGCAGAAACTGTTAATTCTTCAATGTCGGCCACCAGCCTGCGGATGGACTCCGGGTACAACGAGCCCTGGACGAGCTTCCTCAGCCGCATGTGGTACTCGCCCTGGTGGAAAAACAGGGCCCGAGGCCCGATTAAATTCTCCTTGCTTTTCGGGTAAGTGGGCTTGAACAAATGTGCCTGAGTTATCAGCACGAACCGGGCCCCCTCCGGGCTCGCCAGCATCACGCAGGGACAACCTAGTATGTGAGTCTTGAAGATTTCTCCGTACCTGGAAATTAACCAAATTAACCAATTATTAATAATTAATCATCACATAATTTTTATTTTTTTTTTTAAAAAAGGAAAATTGAAGAGCACAAATTAGGAAGAAAGTAAACCTTCTCTGCCGGGTAGAGAAAAAGACATTCGGGTCCTGAGAGTATAATTGGAGGGTTTCTCCGATGTATGGCCACCCCAATGAACCTGGAGGAAGTTTACAAGTTTTGTCCTCATGGCGTTTTCGTTTCTTTCTCAGTGAAATAACGCAGGCAATTATTACAGCGATGAGAAGGGTCAAAACAGGCACAGAGAATTCACTACTCTTGTCCATTTTAGTGCAAGCCTGCAAGGGTTCTTTGCTCCTATAATCTGCTGTAATAGAAGAGAATTGTAAGGGATTATGGGAAGAAAATGTAAGAGGGGGAGGGGTATATATAGGCGTGTGGAGGGTCGTGGATGTGGACAAAATCCCACGAGTCAACACATCAATCTTAATCCTAATAGAATTTGATTGAATTTAAATTAATTATATAATAAATATAATATATAATTATTATATAGATATATAATAAAAATAATAATTGATTATATTAAATATATTACATTTACTCTGTAATTAATTTTATTAAATTAAATTTTATTTGGATAACAAATTTTCTTACACGAAGACTTGTTACCCTGATACATTGGATGGATAAACACCTAGCTTTACAAATTACGTACAGCGTCTTATCCAAATCTTTACAGAATCTTATGACATGATTTATTCAGATTGTCAAAGATTTAGTTTGTTTTATGAAATCAATTATACATTTCTTTTTAAAATTTGATATAATTATATATAAAATTTTTATAGTTAAAAAAGGAAAATTGAGAATTATTTTTAAGGACTAAAGAATTATGTGATTTTGGTACGTAGTAGTGTTATTTTCTATTTATGGGTTGCATTTGTTTTTTATGAATCCATCAATGAAAAAAAAAAAAGAGTGTCCATTGATCTTTATTGTGGACTTCAATGTATGGTGGATTTATATAAAAGTAAATTCAAGAAATATAATATTTAAATATAATTAATCATTACTATTAAAATAAATAATTATAGTAAATAGCTATTGATTTATTTATCATGATTTTTTATAATATGATTAAAATACTTGTTATGATTAAAATTCATGACAAAAAATTTAAAATTTACACGGTTTTTAATTAGTTCACAGTCATTATAAAGTAGGTAATAATAAATTTTCTTCTAGTGATATTAAATAGCTTCAAAATATGCAAAATTTTAATTTGAATCAAGCTCGGCAAGATTCGTACTAATCATAAGGAAGTTAATCAAATTTTGTTGTGTAATTGATTTAGCCTTACTAGTTATGTGGTAGTGATTGAATTTGGGTTTAATACAATTTATCTCCTGCAATATTGTAAATTATCTCCTTATATAAATATAGCAATTTATTTCATTGTGTAAATAGAGATGGGTAAATTGTTAATATTTTTTATAAAGAGGGAATTTGCACATTTACAAAATCGCAGAAAGATAAATTACATTTTTCCCAATTGAATTCACATGATAAATATAACATTTAGAACATAATTAATTTAATAGGCAAAAATCTCACTGCCAGTAGTTAAGGGAGCTTGTAACTAAGAGCTTGTACATATATCCTATAGATGGCAAACGACTTTTCAAGAAATAGTATATTTTATAATAAATTATAACGAGCTCTCATAAAATTCGATATATATAATTATGATTTTTTTATTGTTTGAGAAATTATAAATATCTTCTGAGATAAAATTATGCAATCATTTAAAAGTTTGAATTTATCAATTAAAACTTATAATCTTAATTAGTCCGGAAATTTTTTAAGAAACAAGTAAAATTATATTTCATAATCCACAAGGGTATTTTAATTAATTCACTACAAAAACTAATAAAAATTTAATAAAAACTAACAGATTGCGCTAATTGTTCGATGACCAATAAAATAAAAAAAAATATTAATAATTTTGCAAATAATATATATATATATATATATATATATATATAATTATACCAAAGAATTGGTTGTCACTTATCATATATAATTTTAATGGACTTCATTTCAAAAGTGCTCTCAAACATGCACTTAATTCTTGGCTGTCACAATCATTAATTTTGTTGCATGTTCACGTGCCCAATTTCCCTGTGCACCAATTGAAGAGGTTCACCAAATTCATTAATTAATATGTTCATCATAATTAATTACATGTTCTCTCCAGATAAATTGAGAGGTCTGTAATTCATCCGCGCTGCATGCATGTCGTATGGTCGGCGATTAAATTTGGGCAACGAAAGTCTTGGTCTTCACACACTCGACAAATGTTTTTCCTTTAATTTCCTTAAACTTCGATCCTTTCCAACTTCGACGTGTTGATTTGGTTAAGAGAAACAGACCTGTTATGGATAACCCTAGTTTCTTCCTTTCATTTCTGAAATGTTCGTCGCCCTGTTCATTCACCTCTATTTTCTGCTTTCACGCTTCGCCAAATCGCTCAATCTAGAAGTATTTCTGTTATTTGATTGGATTTATTCTTTGCGCTATAAAAAATATAACATTCAACGTTAGATAATTGTTATTATGACAAAATAATTAACAATAGTAAATAATTATTAGGGACCCCTTGTGATATAAAACAAAGTATAAATAAATCCTCTAAGGTCAGGATTAGCAGCACACATGCGTTGACGGCGAAGATTAATCTGAAATACTTTTTTTTTTTTTTTTGTCCTTTTCTCAAATCTAATATTTATGAAAATCACATCGGGTCAAAATAAATTTAACTCAATAATTATTAATAAAAAAGATTAAATTATGAAAATTAAAAAAATACATAACTAAAATACTATCCTATTTAAAAATGAATTTCATTCCTATAAAAATCAATTTTTTTTACATTGTGATGGACCATGGCTTAAAAATCATGCTAAACCAATATTATATGTGTCTTTAATAAATAACATTTTATGTTACATAATTTTCTTGGGTTAAATACAATTTACCCCATGTATTAATGGAAAAGTGCAAAAAAGTCCCTGTAAAAAATAAAAGTGCAATTTATCTCCCTGTGATTTAAAATTTGATGTAATTTACACCCCTCTAGGGACTTTTTTGCACTTTTCTATTAACACATGGGGGTAAATTGTATTTAATCCTAATTTTCTTGAATTTGGTTACATCTAATGTTATATAACCGAGTCAATGTTTTCCAGTCCCGTCTCAAATTTATAAAATAGTATTATTACACTAAACTAAAATTTAGAAAAATAAATATCATCCACTTATTGATGTGATATTATATTTTAATATAGAAAAGGAAACTAATCACCTTGTTCGAGACTACAAGATCATGTCCGATCCCACAGTTGCACGTGGTTGTACGACCGAGGTACACGTGGAAGGGCCGAGAGCTCTCGATGCCCGCCCCCGCATGTGAAGCATGAGGCGTAATCACCTACAACGCTAGGTTACGTGCAGCCACAATTGAATGTCAGTTGGTGGACACGTTGCCTGATATTAGTGGTCCATTTTCTCCCGGTCCTAGTGCGCCCATGCTTTTCAACCAATAATCAGCTACAAATATTTTAGCAACCCACTCTGAAAATTGAGCTGCAAATTCACATGGTATCAATCTGCACAATTTTTTTTTTAGTTTAAAAACCCATATTTAGATACATCTTATAAAAAATTATTTATTTTAAAAATAATTTTTAATTCGTTTTTGTATTTAATTGTTTATAATAAGATACTAATAACCATGAAAATTTTAACAACTAATATAAGAATTTTGATATTCTTCAAAAGAAACTTAGAAACTTTAAGTTTAGAAAATATTATAAAATTTTAATATCTTATTTTAATCTTATAGTTTATTTTAAGCCACTTATTCATATAGTGCAAGTTAAAAAGATTTTTTTTTAATTTTAAGAATAAATTTAAATCTTTTTATGATCTCATCATATTAAATTTATTGAATACTTTAAATTTAAGATTTTAAATGTCTCTTATCAAATAAATTTTACAATTTATAAGTTTAGTTAAATACCTTTTGATCGTTTTATTGAAAATTTAATATCTATGTTCAATAATGTGTTAATATTAAAATAACCTTTGGGATCAATTCAAAAGAAATATAGTTGTGATCATAACTACGTCTTAATAGCGGCATAATTATACAATGAAAACTTTAATAATGACAGGAAGAAACTCCATTTACTGTTTTTCACTCATTTTATCATCATTACTGAGCTATTATATCTCATTATTAACTTATAAATTGTTTGAAGCGTTGAACCTGTCCGAACACTATGTGATTGCAAGTTCCAAGCTAAGTTGGCCAGGATGACAGATGACAGCTTCCCTGCCTAAAGTTGGGGCAGTCGAGGGGTTGGGCCTCGACTAAATGTTTTGACAGTAGCAAAATTACAATTTTACAGGTACTCTAACATAAACAACTGATGTGTGGGCTTTTATTATAATTCACTCATAAATTAATTTTGAGCAACTGTAAATGCAAGAGAATTTTCAGAACGACATAATTCTTATGTTTTACAATCATATTCTTTTTGTATTTTTTATATTCATTCATGATCATACAAGAAATAATTTCTAACATAACACATTAATCATCCCAAGAAGATGCATTTCCATATCTCTCCAACAATTAATTCAAAAAAAAAAATCACATACTAATAAAAAAATGTTATTATGATATCGTGCGAGTATAATGTTGGGGTGTTTGATTTGGGCATGGGCAAAAGTTGTAAAAGTAATGTAATCACTAGTGATATGCCAAAAAGAAAAGGAGAGTTATTTGAGCTATGTTTCAAATGTTTGTTCAAAAATGGTAAATTATCATCCTTTTAGAAAAAGTATTAATTATGCGAAACAAGAACGCAATAAGCAGGGATGTTACGTGCCCCCCACACGTGTCATGCTCTAACTCTTCATCTTTTTATTTATGCCGACATTTACCAATCCCTAGATGTCACAAAATCTCCCAAGATACTCGGGCTAATTCATGTTTTCCAGCAAAATATATTTGTCTGGATTAAATTCGATTTATATCATATGCCAAATAAATTATATTTATTGGATTATTCATATACAATATTCATGTTGACAAACATCCCACATTAATTTCAAACAAACAGCTTTATAAATTTAAACACTTTTGTACATTTTCAAGATAAAATCATTGAACTCATACGAAATCAAGGCAAAAAATTCTCAGGACGTTTTCTTCATTTAGAAAATAAGTATAATTACACTTCTTTTCTTTGATGTTTGGTGTAATTACATATAGACCTTCTGTGGTTTGAAAAATTACGTCTAGCCCCCTTGAGGTTTGCTTTCGTATAACAAATAAATCTCTCTATTAGTCAAAATTCACTGGATTTGCTGATATTAATAAAAAAAAAAGTGAATGAAAATTTTATTTTAACTACGATTTGGACTGATTAGTGACTTATTATAGGTCAAATAATTTTTTTCGAATTAAACTAATATTTTAACAGTGAAAATATACCTTAAATGCATTAATGTGTGAAGACGTATGAGGGTAATTTAGTCATAAAAATAAATTATCGGGCCTGTAATAAGTCAGTAATAAATCAACTATGAGTTAATATGGATTTTTTCTTGATTTTTTATTAATATCAATAATTCGATAAATTTTAATCATCGAAGAAACTTATTTGTCAAATAAAAGCAAACAAAGGTGTCAATTATTATTAAATCAACTAATTAATCCGCATTTATGTAGAGCATGTACCCTATTCACGAATCGAATTTAAAATCATAATAGGCCTCAATCTCATTAAGCACCGAGTACGAGTAGTGATGGCTTGACATCCACTACTGGGGGACAGCACCGTTACACATATACATATGTGTTCCCACGTACGTAGGTGAATCGAAACATTAGACATCACTTTTCCATCCAGTATTTACAAACTTTATTTTCTTTTATGTTTTTTCTCTCGAAGTGAAGTTGATGTTATTTCGTGCGATTTCAGAACATGGATTCCCATGTCTGGGCGATGTTTTTTTATTATACTTAGGAATTATAATGATCTTGTTGCACTTGAAAATAATGACCTTACCTACACCTATATGGTACGTGTCAAAGGTTCGTGTCACTTTTTAATTTTATAGAGTCAAATTAGGGGAATTTGTTTGCCCAAATGAAGGTTGATCGAATCAAATCAATTACAAAATAAATATTAAAATATTTTTGTTCATTAATTTACCTAATTAATTAGTTTGACTGTTCATATATAATTAATAATATAGATTAACCATAACCATAAGCACCAAAAAAATGACTAAATCTATGTCTGGTGTATTATATAATAAGAATATTTTACACACATAAATATAAATAAAATAATAATTATATGAAGGAAGCAATGACATACCGATGGTGCAGATCTCCGACAGGTTTGATGAGGATCCAAGTGAGATTGAATTTGAGTGCATATCGACTGTCAGATTTCTCACGATCTTCTCTGATTGCATCTCAGATGCTAAGGATCATAGACTTCCAATGATGAACTGCTTTCTGTCCTTTCGTATCTTAATTCTTGTGTCACATAACATCTTAATTCATTCTCTATATGTTCTTTTGTCCTAAAGATAAAACTGTATTTCTATTTATAATCAATAAAAAAAGTTTTTTTTTTTTTTTTTTAATGTAAATAATAACTTTCTATTGAAACTTAGGAATTGTTTGGTTGGGGTGAAGAGTAGGTGTATAAGAAAAGCGAGATTAAAAATAGATGTATACGAAAAAGATTTTGGTATTTGGTTAGGGAGTTGGAGGGAAAGTAGAACTGAATATATATAAACTCCTCCGGACTTCAATTTTATTTTCGTTCGAAATTGGCTGAAAAAAGTGAAATTATAAGATTAAAAAGACAAAAAAGTAAATATTTTATTTTTATTTACTCCATTATCCATACATATAAATTTTCCTCCAATTATTTTTTTCCATTCCGCTCATAATTATATCGGTATATGATTTTGAGAAAAAGTAACCAAATCATGAAAAAAATAAGACGTTGCTTAATGATAGTAATTTTTATTTTATTTAAACTGATTAATTTAAATAAATACACAATACTTATTTGGCTGAATATTTTTATTTTAATAAAAAAATACTTTTGTTCTTGTTTGATAAATGTTTCACTATAAGATTTTTAAACTTTTTATATACTCAAATTGGTTTAGTATTATATTAATTTCTTTATTCTATAATATAAAATAAAGAGAGTGCGAATAAATAAAATTATAAACTTAGTTTTTTTTTTTTCATATCGAACATGAAAAGTGTTTGAAATTAATTTACTCTTCCAATCATATTAAATAATTTGAAAGAAAAAAAAAATTCGTCCAATAGCCTTTTTTACTTTCCCTTCCCCTTTTCACATTTTCTTTTCTCTTATTTGAACCGAAACGAAGTCTTGGAAAAATAAAAAAAAAAATATGTGCTAGAAGAAGTTTCAAATTTGATATACGAATAGTCTGGTCAGAACTTCTTCCTAATCCAATCATGTACTACCTCTTTACATTTTTAAAAAGTGAAGATTAGTGAAATTTTTGTAGATATTTGTTATTGTCAAAAGACTATTAAAAAAGCAGTTCAAGAATTATGACTTTGTTATAATTAATTACTATAATTAAAAAAAATTAATGAATAGTACTAATTAATTATGACTATATAAAGGCTATTAAATATTATTTTTATAAGCGAGGTCGAAATATTAACTACAATTGAAATTCATGATAGATGCCTCCTTGTCTGTCCGTGTTGAGCGACACTGTTTCGTTCCCCAACTCCATTAATTTTATTCTTAATCTTAATAGTTGAATAAATAACGTAACATTACTGCGTAAAGATTAAAAATCAAAATAGTGTCTAAAAAAATTAGGGATCAAAATCGATGTTGGAGCTAAGCATAAGAATCAAATGTGTGATTTATCCGAATGTATAAGAATATTATAAGTTCTTCAAAAAGATTTTACCCAAAATAATGAAGTATATTCTCATCTTCATAATTCCACCAAATAACCTTACCCTAGACATATTATGGTGGGAATTTGTTGTTTGACGAAGAAGTTTAGGGTTTATTTAAATCTTCTACAAAAAACGAAAAATCAAGCTAATTATAAAAATAACTTTCGTTCCTTATTTTGTTCTTTCAATAAATATACATATATATATATATATATATATATATATATATATATATTAATTAATTTGTGTCATTTTATCCCATATGTTTGAATTGTCAAATTGTTTAAGATGGAAAAAGACCGTGCAAGACTATTATTTAACGGAAATTTTTTTCTCAAATTAGGTTCGATTGAAATTGAATGACTTGTTATGTGATTGGTCATTTTCCCTGAAATGTACATTCAACTCAAAATAAGTGTATCACACTTATTATATAACTAATTCAAATTCGACCAAACTCGATCTAGATTAGCATTTCTCATTATTCAACAAGGCAAAAGGAAAGTAGAAAACTCAAATTAAACCTCTCTGTGTACTAATATATCAAGGCAAATAGGAACGGCTTAATCAATAGGCAAATTAAGACGACTCACTTCTTGTCGAAAGATTTTGTACTGTTCTGTTCTTCTATTCATATAAAGGTTTGTCTGTGAATATATAATCTGCAGACAACCTATGTTATATGTCCGAGCATACCAACTAGAATCAAAACCATCGAGCATACCAACTAGAATCAAAACCACTTAAATTCTTTTATACCCGCAAAAGTAGATTGAATATACGTAGTTCTAATGTAAATTTTACATGAATTTCTTGAAATTTGAATGAAATAAAAAGAAAAAAGTATTGCATCATGGGATCATAGAACACCGTTTCTTATGTAAGTACGGCAATATATATAACTAATTATTATAAGAAACTGGAAGAAAAGGATAAGAAACATGCATGCGCATGTCCACTTACATCGTACTTGTAAGAATATCTAACTAATTATTATAATCTTTTATTGGGTGGGAATTGGGATATGCCCATGAACGGCAAGTTGCCAATTGCGGCTCTTTTTGGATTTTTCTGAAATCCAACCTGCTTTCCTACACTCATCATTTCTTTCTAATCATTTCTTCATAAGTGGTTGTAATTTAAAGGTTTTAGTCACTGAAATTACACGATAAAAATTAATTACATTAAATATCATACTCATTTTGCTTAAGAAATTCTACTTTATCGTGTATGACTCTAGAACTATAATAATTATCCGATTTATCGATGTATTTGACAAATAATTAAAAAAACATAATATACTCAAATATTTTGTACTTTTTCGTTCTTAATATTATCTTACACGAAAGATTATAGACCGAGCAGCGGTCAGAAAATGAAAAAGACAAAAGTAAAATTTCTTTTCAAAAAAAAAAGAGAGAGAGAGAGAGAGATAAAAGTTGATGAGAAAGATGCTTTAATGTCGTAAATGTACGAAGAAATTAATTTGACTCCTGATAATAACGACCACCGATTGTGATTGAACGACAAAAAGAGGAAAACAAAGGCATCCAGCTGATGTTCATGTGTGAAAAAATCACCCCCCACCAAAAAAAAAAAAAAAAAAGAAGAAAGAGAATTGTGGTGGAGATTGAGAATTTAGCTGATTTTAAGGATGCAGACAAGAAATTGTAGTAAATATGAAGGAATGAGACCACATATATAGGTGTATGTGCAGACACAATCAACGTTGGGTATGATGGGAATCTGGATTTCCAGCTGGAGGGATGACCATATTCATTCATATATATCTAAAGCAACTCCATTATTGGGTTTTAAAGTAATGGAAGTAATCTAAAGCATTTTCCATTTTCCAGTTGTGCGTACTTCGTCGTCTGGGTAGTGGTGAAAGCAACAAGATTTGCGTTAATGTGTCTATTCCATTTGTTATCTTCACCCCATGTTTTGATCAATGCACCTTTCAACTATGTATTTTATTTCTTTTCAAGAAACATTGATTTGTAGAATATAGATATTTTCAGGCAATACGAATCAAAAGTCATATATATAACATGATATGTAGGATCATGAAATACATGTTTATCTTTTCACTATACCTCATTCTCGTTTTAATCTTTTATCTTTTTAAGGTTGCAAAAAAAATTTGTAATATTTTAATTGTCGTAATTTTGAGTCTTCTCTCGTTGGAATTTCTGTAGAATTTTAAATTGGAGGAAGTGATATTATTAGCTAATTATGCATGATATGATATAATTACATATTATATAAAGTATATGTACTGTGGCGGACGGCCAATTGTCGCCTCACCAGCGACGGCGCCCATCACCGCCCAACCTCCGTGGGATGGTGGTGTGCTTACTCGTTGATATATATGTACACTTAATTTACTTTTAATGCAATTTATCTTTTCCAAAAAAGAAATTATAAATTTTATTAACGGATATGCATTCAACACAATAATTCAGATTTCAGCGTCGTGGATTAGATATTAGGCTTCGAGTTCAAATCCCGAGTCTGTGCCTGTATACCGATATATTTCATTTCTTGAAATTGCTGTTGCAGGGATTTTATTTCAGTTGGTTTTATGGTAATTTATCACAAACATATCTGAAATGAAACCTCTGCAACAGTAGTGAAAGGAAAGCTTACGCAGAATTAATCAGACAGACCAAATTGACATCGGACAACATTCCACTACAATCTTTTACACGACACAGTAAAGAAAAGAAAACCAGCAGTTGAGTCGAGAAGTAATAGTTATAATTCATGCTATGAGAAATAGATTGAAGTAGAATGAAACTATGCATCCTCTCAAGAGTGGAATGCTCTAATGATCCAAAAGAATTACAAGGGGGGAACGTCAATCCCAGCTCCGTGTGGTTAGTTCTGTTCTCAGCTCTCCAGTACTCAACGAGAGAAGCGCTAAGCAACAGAACTAGGTGCAAGCAAAAAATCCCCGAAAAATAAGGGCCTCTACATGTTAAAATTGATCTGTGCGTGCTAAAACTTATAAAAACAGTAACTGAATAGAACTGGATTTGGACGGCAGCTTCACTAGAACTTTCATGCTCTCTGATCGTAAGAATTTTCGAGAACTGGTACTGCAGGCCCATATATAAGTTGACATCGATCGCAGAATGAACCAACTAGTCGAGAGACCACCTCCTTAAAGAACATGTTTGCGATCTGTCATGCAGAGTTCCATGGAGTACAGAGAACAGTTAAAATTGCTACCGTGAAAGAAAAAGATGACTCAAAATCCATAACAGCGATCACATGAGTCCAGTGTGGACAAATGATGTAAATTACACCAAGCAACAAAATTTAGCACTGGGGAACCTTCTCAAGTCGATGAATTACAATTTTGTGTCAAATCTATCGTCACATGGTAGAAGGTTTCAATAATTCATGCGGGCTTAGAGCAAATGGTATTAATATTCCTACGTATGGGAACAGGTATCTTGTGTCAAATAAGCAGAAAAGTTGATCAGAAAATCACTTTCAATTATAATAAAAAGCATTTCCGCACCCATACTCTTACTCAAGTTATCATATAAACAAAAAGATTATAATGTCTAAAACTACTGAAGAAACCCACCTGTCGATAAAGTGGAGACTTGAACTTGAAGTCCACTAAGAAATAAAGGTTGCAGGTTCCTGGAACAGGTCCTGGATTAAATTCCCAGGCATTGATTAAATGATCGAAAAGGGTGCTTTGGGATGAAGTTGTCTGCAAAAGATGCAAGAGACAACAAAAATCAACAAGGCAACAGGGGAAATTAATTAAAAGGATTGAGACAAGAATTTCATGGCAAATTACTACATGGCGAAACCTCAACGCCCTCTCAAATTTCAAGTACATTTAGACCATCCAAATGAGGTATTGTTTTCTAAATGCTCAGTAGAACTGTATTTAGTTTATACCACAAGTCATGCTACTTCCATGCCACTAGGTACACATATGTCAAGGAGATGCGAATTTCACCAAACTCTCACTTGGCTCATGTTGAACTCTAGATTTCATTCAAGGGAAAAAGGACTAAGGACTGAAAGGCAAAAATATAACCATCAGTGACAAAATTGATACCAGATAACACCAAAAAAAATGAAAATTGAGGACCTAAGCCATCTACATCCTCAATGTTTTAAATATCGTGTCTAAAAGTCATATCAGTATTGCCGAAAAAGTTAAACAGCTAAAAATTTAAGTGTCGCAAAGCTTTACATATTCTCAATACAATGGCTTGAGATGAGTTACAGCTCCAGACACCATCACCATGGGCCTGAATGAAAATTTGGCCTAGACCATTAGCCTTAAGGATCGATAGATCTCCAAAAAACTGTCTGCACTGTTTTTTATCAGAAAATTTGATATGATATGGTGCCTGCCCCTTTAATACCTCAATTTGAAGGTTTATACGACCATCAGCATTTGCTGGCACCAATCCAGCTATTGAAGTGTGGAAGTAAGCTAATCCAAAAATGTTGATTTTTGAGCCACAAAATTATTATTAACACACTCCAAGATTGATATATGAATATCATAAAACATCTAAACATTCTCAAACTGAATGATTGGTTTATGCGCAATACAATATGCAACAAGGATCAAACTATATTCCTTGTAACAACAATATCCTCAACAAACATGGTAAGATAACGCGAAAGAAAACCACAAACAGTCACATCAATGCTCTTATTCATTTGCCGTTCTAGTTATCCTTAATTAGTAAAGGAGGTGGACTTCTAACACTTGAACAATTACTATCCTACACAATGAATGCATTGTTAAGCAAATGAATAACGGACTAGGCACCAATATTCATCACCATACTCCCAACTTCACCGTACTTGTATATCGTGTTCAAATTTAACTTGTTTCTGAGCCACATCCTTCTTGTTGATTGTTAACTAGAAAGTCCATTAAGGCAATCTTTAGTGATTCAATTAAGGAAATCTACGGGGAAGCCATTCTCATACTTGGGGCCATAAAAATGCTATGACGATAACAATTATTTCAATTTCCAAACCACATGAGCACAACAATCATGTAAAGTAGAAGGTTAGTAAAATGAATATTGCAGAACCAAAACCAACATATGATCCAATTTACAGGGAAAAAAATAGCCGAGAATATAAATGAATAAAATGCAGAACAGGCTGAACAGGACATGGAAATCAGAATGAGCTAAACATGCCCCTGACACTCAAAGTGAAACTTCACCTTAATGGATTTTGGTTTGCTTAGCTCCACATGGGATACATAACTTTCAGCAAGGAACTTAAAACCAATTTCTAGCTCCGCATCAAAAGTCCCATCCGGGTTGTGTCGAATTATCTTTGACCTCTCGCACCAAGGAAGAAATTCTTGGTACATGTCAACAGCAGCAACCACATTGAACAATTGTTCCGGTGAATATCTAATAACAAAAAGATTAATCAGCACTCATCCCAAATGATCATCAATTCTTAATCAGCACTCATCCCAAATGATCATCAATTCTTTATCTGCATTTTTATTTAGAAAAGTTGACACTTGACAAACTAAAAAGAGAAATGTACTGGATTACATGTGTAGTTCGACATGCAAATTTGTCACCGAAAGCCCACCAAACATTTAAGCTCTTCCAGCTTATTTTCTCATACACATAGGCACGAGTGAATTTCTCTAATCATAATAGCAAGAAATTTCGATTCACAGCCTTCACTCGAAGCCCCACTCATCATCATTATACCTAAAACGACAGCTCCAATCGCCACACCAAATTCAGATTTTTCTACAGTTTAAAATTGAAGCTTCAAAAATAGCATGCTGTCCAAGAATTGCCACCAAAAGCATGAAAACTCTTGAAGCAACCATTCCCAGCGAAAACCCACAATAAGGGAAAAAAAATTCGAATAAAACTTACCCTAAAACACGTCTTTCTTCGTACACCTTCGACAGCATATTCCCCACTTCTCCATCAACACATCCCAAAAATCCCCTTTTCTGGAATACAACTTCGCTAGTACTCAACGAATTTTCATAATAATTCCTGTAGTCGCCGCCCACTAATTTATCCGACAAAGAAAACACACTTGACCCAGAAACGCTGCTCAGACATCGAATCTGATTATAATTTGTCATCCGCTGCCGGAATAAATTCCGGCCGAAAACCAAACGCGCCAGCGTCTTTGACGCGGGCTTAAACTGAGACATTGTCAGTTTGCTGCAATTGGTTGTCAGAAATTCTTGGGAGGCAATCTTTTGAGAGATACGAGGAAAAATCAAGGCTGGTTGCCCGGATTAATTTGAACAAAATTTATTGAGAAATTGGAACCTATACATAGGATGTTCCCATATTTATTTCTCTGTTTTGTTTTGTTTTTTTTTTTTTTCTAGTTCCGTTAACCTTTCTCTTACTAGAAACCAAACCAAAATTATCGATATATATATATATAGATATATATATATATATATATATATTCCTAAATATATTATATTTCCTTTGCTTTCATACATTTGGAAACAAAAATTTTATTCTTCACATAAATTATTTTCTCAAAGATACCTTCTGAGTTCTCTCACACAATAAATAAATAAATAAAATAATACAATGTGTCGTGACTCTCAATTTAATTTTAATGACAATTATTACAAACTTTTCATTTATTCCGATTTTCATTTAAAATTTTATTTCAAACTTACTGTATATAGAAGATAAGTAGACTCTCCCAAGAACATCATCTTTGATCTCCCTAACTAGGACAATTTTTTTTTAACTATAGTAATAGGTGCATTGTTGGCCAGAGTGATCTACTATGACAAATTTTTATTTCGAACTGTATTTAAATCAATTACATAACACGTGTAACACAATCTTGTAATGTCTTTTAGATCACATAACTAGAAGAAACAATCTGTTGCCATTTAAAAACAATGATTCTCCGTTTCAATTCATTTATCATCTTGTATTTTCACTCCCAATTCCCACCACGACAGAAAAAGAACTCAAGACGAATATCTACTGTACAGAAGTCACCTAAATATGATCATGTTAAGGAATTTAAGGCAACAGTTGCGACCAAGGTGCTTCCCCAACCTTGTAGTCAAACTATTGTCGGCTACAGGTAGAGAACCCCAAAAACATGAAAGCCTGCCAAAATTATCTGTTCCGAATCGAGCACCGGACCAGATTGCGCAGTTATGAAGAGTGATCAAAATTTTGTTCGTTCCGCTTGGTTGATTAGGGAAGATTGTAGGATGGGTCGCTAGCATAATCCCTTTCTACGTCTGCCGTAATGCTGAAAAGGTTATTCCACCTGAACCCTCCAGCAGCTCTCCTCGACAGCATTTGATATAAACTTACAAAGTCACAGTGTTTCAAATCAATACTACTCAGCGTCTCCTGTTTACATCAGGGACTATAGTTTAAAAGAGATACAGCGGGGACCCTAATCTTAAGGATGCGTATGACCTTCAGCAACATCATTGGCTCGTAGGACGTTTCCGAAAGGGACAACCTGGAAAGAAAGAACAAAGAGAATCCAGTAAGATCAGGCCTCCAGTGTCTGATGGATTTGTTTACTGGATACAGATCAACATCTTAAACATGTTTGCAGTGGAAAGAAGCTGTTTGATTACCTGATCATTGCTTTGGATCGTATCTGTTGAAGTTTTCCTCCTCTTTATTTCATGTATCCTCCTGCAATTCTCTTCTTCTTCGAGATCATCATCGTTAAAGTTCTGATCTGTCACCTCTGATTCAAAGGATCATTATAAGTAACAAAGAAACCTAGAAATTTTCAAACAGTCATGCTCACTTTACTGTACTAACATAGTATCAGCATACAGCTTCAGACAGGATTCCATTTCCTTTTGATTCTTTAAACGACACAAAAGTTTCTCTCTGATTACTTGATTTTACTTACTTCAACACTTTCAGCCAGTAAATGAACTAACCAATCACTTCTATGTACACACAGCCATGTGTGATTGTAAACCATCACAGGCTATAACGGTAGTACATTGTAGTCATCACAGAAGAGCTATGACAGATAGAAATCAAAGTGGGAGCTACCTGTATTGCTGCCTACAGAATCTTGACGCCATAATTGGAAGTTCTGTGCAGAACATCGATTTACAGTAGTTGCTAAAGGAGCTTTTGAACAGGAAGCTGGGAATGTTCTGTTATCTTGTTTCTCTGAACGTCTATAGTGTTGGATCCAGGGATTTGCCAAAAGAACGCCAGACTCCTCGTCCTGGTTAACTTCTTCTCCATCTCTCTTGAAGTCGAGCTTAGACCAGCAGCCATCACGAAGAACCTTAAACTACGAAGGTGAAAGCATCGGCAAATAGGATGTTAGACAGGTGTTTAAGGAATTATCTCAACTTTGGAATATAGGTATGAAAGGTCAAACCTGGCCAGAAGGAGCACGAATGCTTGTCTGCTTTGGCTTGGATGATTTTGATCCCGATATGCCGTTTTTCAGACTGCCGACCAAACAAATCTAATGATTTGTACAGCTGATTGACGAATGTAGCTTCCATGGATTTCAGATACAAGCTGTGCTTCTCATCTGTCCACTCTTCTGTCTCTGCTGCCGGAGCTTGCTGAAATGACATTGTCCGATCCAGAACAGGGAACTCTTGTGAGAGAAGATAAATATTGGAAGGCAAAATCCATGTAACTAATGTACATTAAGAACAAAATGCATCAATACATAAGGACAAGAGTGACCGACTTCCATCTGGCAGGAACCCGAACACATATTAACACGAGAATTATGCATAAAAGATCAACTTGTTAAATTACTTCCACACGTAATCTGATCAACGGAATATTGCATTCTCAATAGTCACAAATATTATGGATTTGCGCAATTCTCACAAAAAGGCTAACTGAAGAAACATCCTAAGCAGTAGTATCATGTATGAGCCAGCTGACCTGATAAAGATTACTAGAATACCACGTTCATTAGGTCTGCTACTCAGCTTACTCAAACCGACCCTCAACATACACACATGTAGCAATACAGAAACAAAGACTGCGTAGCTCGCCCGCAGAATCTTAACCAAAACCAGTCAAATCGAACAACAAAAACACAAGACATCGTAGTTCTTGGAAATATTTTGACAGCTGAACAACATTCAGGGATAAGACAGCATAAAATTTCAATTCAAACTATGAAGAACATAGATGGAGATAATCTCAAACACTGACAAGCCAAAAAAAACAAATAAATATAACCTTTTCATCACTAGTCACAAATTCCATGGAAGCCCCAAAAAGAAAGATTACAATAAAGAAAGAATCTAGGTTTCTATACTAAACAAATTAGGACAACCCACCAAAATAAATTAAGCAAAAAAGGTATCTTTCTTAATCAAGAACAAAACCAACCACCAATTCTTAAAGTACATCTCCAGAAACCACAGAAATCACATACTAATTAAAACACTAAAGTTGGAAAAAGAAACCAAAAACCGACAAAAAGGGAAAAATAATAATTCAAAATAGATCAAAAGAAGAATAAATTACCACCAAACTCGAAGTCTCTTCCTGCTCATCATGACAGTTTCTTGCACCCACCCCATACGAATCCACCGAATCTTCCATAACCCGAAATTGAAGAAAATTCGATACAAGTTATAATATTTCAAGAAAGACAGTGTTGGGTTCTGGGCTATTGCGATATTGCCTTTGTTGATTTTCTTGAGTTGGGGGGTTCCATTTCACTTGAGAAAAGGGAGAAAGGAGATGCCAGCTGTCGCCGCTTTTACACGTGTCAGTGGGACACCATGTGGGCTCGTCACGGCTAAGGTCACATTGTCAGTAAAATAATAGAAAAAAAGGGGGTCAGATATTTTGGTCCTAAAATATCAAAGCCATTTATAGGGATTCACAAAAATATCTTTCTTGGCTTTACTCACTGCTGACTGCCCCACCCCAAACGCCAAACATCAGAGTAGTTTGCTTTCTTTGTACTTCAAACTGCCACAGGACAAAAGTTGATTTCAATCTTTACTTTCTGGGTGCGCTTCTAATCCGGGAGCGCAGCTTTGGAACTGTAAAAGGGGTTAAATGCAAATTAGCCCTGTAATATATGAAATGAGCAAATTTTCTTTCCTGTGAAAAAAAAATAGCAAATTACCCCCCTGTGTTTTTCATAATATAGCAAATAAGCCCCCTGTGTTTTTCATAAAATAGCAAATATAGCAAAAAAAATAGCAAATTACCCCCCTGTGTTTTTCATAAAATAGCAAATTTCGTGCCATTCACGCGCCTTTTTTTGGTATTTTATTTTTTTTTAAAATTTTTAGTTATCAAATTACATTTACATCCTTATTTATAATCATTGGATATGATTGAATCTAAGGCTCAGATTTAATTAATAAGATCAATGGTCCAGATTCTACTAAATTTGATCAACGCTCTAGATTGAAAGTAATATTTATAATATATATATATATATATATTTACATAAAATTTAATTCAAAATATATGTATAATATATTTTTATTATTTAAAATTATATAAATGTGTATATATATATATAATATCTAGAGAGAGAGAGAGAGAGAGAGGCGGAGGAAGGCGGCGCCGGCGACGGGAAAGGTGGGGGGCGGAGACGGGGAAGGGGAAAAGTGGGGGGCCTGTGACGGGAGGAAGGGGAAGGTGCGAGGGGGGGGCGACGGGAATGGGGGAGGCGATTGACGAGGAAGGGGGAAGGTGGGGCGGGCGTCGAGGAAGGGGGAAAGGGGGGGGGGGGGCGACGGGGAAGGAGGAAGGGGCGGGCGTCGAGGAAGGGGGGAAGGGGGCGGGGCGACAGGAAGGGGGACGGCGGCGACGGAGAACGGGGAGGCAGGTGACGGGGAAGAAGGGGAGGGGGCGGGCGACGGTTGGGGCCAGGCAACGGGGAAGAAGGGGGAAGGAGGGAGGTGGGCTGTGGCGGCAAGGGAGGGGGGCGTGCCGACGGGGAAGAAGGGTGGGTGGGGTTTGGTTTTTTTTTTTTAAGAAATATTATATTTATAAATATTATATATAATAATATTAATATAGATTATATTTAAATATAAAATAATATTTTATTCTTAAAAATTAATTGAAATCGCACACGAGGGGCGTGTAATGCACTTTCAGGTTCAGGGGGCAAATTGCTTTATTGTTTAAAATACAGGGGGTAATTTGATAAATTTTTTTTCACAGGGGGTATTTCGCACATATCGTATATCACAGGGGGGCAGCATGCATTTTTCCCACTGTAAAAGGTCACCCATTTTCAACCCCCCGCTCCTTTCTTTTCTTTTCTTTTTTGGCTTGCCACTGGGGAGACGAGGCATGATATCATTCCTATATACAACGCTAAATGATGTGGCGGTTTACGACTCATTTGATGCCACGTTGCATGCATAAATTGTTCTGATTCGCACGAGCGTCACAAAATTTATTCTAAAAAAATTATTTTGTTCAGAAAGAGAGGGCATTGGAACGCATAAACCTGCCCAAACTCATTTCTGTGATTCATGTGAAATGCTTGCCAACTTGAGTAGTATGTTTATGCCAATATTAATTTGGTTGGTAGGGAGAAACTAAATTATACATTAAAAAAAAAGGTAGTCTCTTTTACAAGGTCAAACTCATCTTCATAAACTCCACTATCTAGAACTGGAATTTTATGCCTCCCTAGTCCATTCTTAGAGTTGCAACAAGAATATCTAACCTCAAAAGGAAATGTAAAAACACAAAAGTCTAAATCAACTATTTTGCAGAAAAGAATAGCTACTCATCAGAAATAATAATAATATTGTAAATTATGGAAAGTATTATTTTTGCAGATATAAATGTTTTCCCACCAAAACAAAAATTATTCAATGAACTTAACATACTTATTGGCTTTACGTGGCGGAAGAAGAAACAAAACAATGGAAAAATTGGACAAAATTGTATCCAGCTGCAAAAACTGATCAACTTCTCTGTACAGAAATTAGCATTTTCTTGCAGATAACCCCTCTTTGAAGAATCAATGTTCATGTAAATGAGTCAAGTATGTGGCTTCGGGTCGTCCTCGGCTATTACAGTGTCTTGCAGGTCTATCTGGCCTGTAATTGGACAATCACAAGAGAGAAAATGTAAGAAGGCAACTGCACGCCTGATTTCAGACATCAAACCAGATAACGTGACTTTACACAAAAGGAACATATGTTATTAGCTAGAACGACACCGGTAGGATGTCATTCTTGATGAAAATTTTGAGAATGTAACCTTTGTTTGTTTACTTAACATAAAAAGTATGAAAAGAGCATGGGACGGGTCGAAGTACCAAATAGTGACATTAGAGATGGAGGTTTGGAAGATCCATTTGAGCTCACGTCTATTCCTGCATGACCACCATGTGGCATAATAGAGATCAGCAGAGATATCATATTATACACTATAGTTTCAAGCATTGTTGGATATCTCTAATTTAATGCCTGCTCTCAATCCTTAGCGGCAGACGAGCATGTAATACTAGAGTTATAAAAAGCACAAATGCATTGTGGCTCAGAAAAGATAATATGATCTGAAAAGGGCTGGAATTTCAAAATTAAGAATTCTCAAAAGGTTGATTGTAAATTTGAAGGTTATGCTGATAAACAGACGTCAACCAGATGAACGTAAATTTTTTGTTTGAGAATTTTTGGAATAGTTCGTGCTATAATTTAGAGATGCGGATTGAAGCAGGGTTGGAAAAGCAAATCCACTACTCTGCAATTTTTCAATAGCATACCTGCAGTTCCAGCTGATTTCAGGATATCAGATTTCTTGAATGTATATCCAATAAAATTGGCATCTTTTGATGTCAACATCTGCCATCAAAGTACGCATTCATCAAGGAGAAGAAAAGACTCTTCAAATGTAGAGCTGTAATTTGTATTCAGGTTACCTAATTTAACAAATAGTAGATCGGTAAAACAAGTTGAGAAAAATTCTTCAAATGTCCAAAGCAATGATTTCCTGATGATACTCCTCAAGTTCATAAGAACCAGCTCCGAAGAGTTGCCTAATCAAAATTTTGTTTTCTTACAAGAAGCTTCAATTTGATCTCAAACTGATGCTTTGAGCGCAGAAAACACGTCAACCATATTCTTATAAATTTTTGTAACGTAACATTGTGGTTATCAATCCATGCACACACAATTCCAAAATTCCCAATCATATCGGCTAGAATCAAAACAGCTTAACATAGCAGCAGAATAAAGATTCTTAAAACTGAAGATCCATTCTTTTACCTAATCAACTACTTTAAATGTCCCTTGAAATTTATTGGTGAACTAAGTTATTACCCTCGGTGATCATTTCTGCAGTGCCAGCGACACAGAGTGGGTTTTGTATGAAAGCAATTATTTGTGCAATCTTCTTTAAAGATCGCATTTTGATTGATGGTTTTAGTCAAAGTAATAAAAAATGTAAAGCTAATTCCATTACCTTCCTCCAAGGTCCGACTCTTGGTGCATTAGATGGTGGCTTTTCTCCCTGAGAAAAGATAGCAACAGAGGCACAAACATTGGAGAAATTATTGGAAACTATGAAAGAAGTTATACTGCTAGCATTTACATTGCCATAGGATTCAATGATCTTCGCAATAAAAGAAACTCTTTGCACAATTTCTATGATGGATGCAAAGTTCTAAAGGTGACAAAAATCTATTGGGAAAACTTACTTCATCAAACTTTTCAAAATTCTGTGTGTCTAAATCTCCATTTACTGTCGGCTTGTAGGCAGCTTCCATTTCATAAAGGGAGTCCCATTTAACCCCTCTAAACCACGGATGTTCCTGAAGTTGAAAATAACCTCAAGATATTATGATATTATTAAGCTTCAGCTATAAATGTTAAAAGCATAAAATTTTTACCCTTGTATTGGAATGGTAGGCGTAACAGTTGCATACCTTTATTTCTTCAACACCTCTAGTACCCAGCCTTTTGTCAACGTCGCATAACAAGTGACAGATCAGATACTTTGCCTCATCAGAGATTTTTGGTTCTTCAGGGAACTTTAAGCATGCTTTCCAGTTTATTATCTGATACAGAAAGGAGGAACATAATTAGTTTAACTAACATGTCCAAAGATTCCAGTTGTATTTTAACAAAAACATTAGCCTGATTTAAGAGTATTTCACTCCGAACAAGCTCCTACTAATTTGATTTAGTTGAAAGCTTGAAAAGGACAGTGACTCCAAAAGCATGTCCATAAGCATATAAATTCCAAAATTTTTATGTCCATCAGATTTAATTTATGCAGTAAATCAAGAATAAATTATGAGATCGAGAACACCTTGCGGCATGTCATTCTAGGATCATCAGAACAGAAGGGAGGATAACCAATGAGCATCTCATACATAATTGCCCCCAAAGACCACCAGTCACACTCCATTCCATATCCTTTCTTCAACAAAACTTCAGGTGCCATATAATCAAGGGTTCCGACAGTAGAGTATGCCTGCAAGAGAAAGTATATAATTTTCTTGTCCTGAAAACTTTCTCACAGATAAAATAGTGAAAACAATAACTGGAAAGAAAATTCAACAATATGCACAACTACATAAAGAAAACAATGAGAAAGCTTACCAGGGCACGACGGTTGCGCTTCCACTGCTGTAACTGCTCCTTCGCCATCAACCAAGGAGCAGTCTCTGCACCTGTATGCCCTTCACCATCGGTTGTAGAATCTTGAGTGGTAAAATCGTCATCTTCCAACAACATTGATGAATATTTTTCCAGAGGCTTACACAAACCAAAATCGGAAAGCTTTAAATGCCCATTTCGGTCCAATATCAGATTATCGGGCTTGATATCCCTACAGCAAGAACACTTTTGGAATGAATTCATGTTCCGTAAAATAAATAAGCACAACCACTCATATAAATGTGAAAACACTAGTCAACAAGAAGTTTCCAACGGAAACCATCTATATCATTGGTTTCGATATTTTGGTGCTTTGCATTAAAATAATAAATATAAAAAAGAAAGGGGAAAACGGTCTTGCAGGAATAAAGTGCAGTGAAAATTAAGGTTTGGCCTTAAAATAATCTACAAGATTTCCATGTAATTACACATGGCAAAGCTATTATGCAAGAACTATAACCTTGTTGTTAACTTTCCACAGCATTTTCAATGGACAATGGTATGAAAATAAATTTCGATTAAGTTCATGGAGAACTTCACTGGATTTTTAGCTGTATCACAAGCATTTTGTAAAAACAAACCCTTGCCAGCATTCAGCATTCAAAGACTTTCTAGTCATTACTATGTCAGGGTACCTTTCTGCTTGATAAGATGTCAGCCTTTTCTGTTCATACTACTGTCTTATTCCACAAGGTAAAGCCAGCAAAAAACATCATTACAGACGTAACTTCTTCATTGGAGCTTATCATTCATTTGAGTTTAAATAAAATGTATATGTTTACCTGTGTACATAACTATGCTGGTGATTGAATTGATAGCAAGAATGCTTTCTGCAATGTAAAAACGGGCAACATCTTCGGAAAGAATATCCTCTCTCATTAACAAAGTCATAATATCACCACCAGGTAAATACTCCATGATAAGGTATAAGTAGTCAGAATCTTGGAAGGAATAAAAGAGCTTCACTATGCACCGACTATCAACCTCCACTAGTAAATTTCTCTCAGACCGAACATGCTCAACCTATAAGGAACTCAATCGATTAATTATAACATATAATTCAGATGAAGTACTTGACAATTTTGCATCTTTGTTTTCTTTCCAATGTGAATTCTACTCTCTAACCTGTCCACGGCTAAGCATGTCTGACTTTTTCAATTTCTTCATGGCATATATTTCTCCTGTATTTTTAGCACGGCATAGTCTCACCTGCACCACTTCACCAGGTCATATGCGAGTCATAGTCTCATATGTCTAGAGCACAGCTAGTTGTGTGAAAATAACACATAAAGATGCTTTTCTTGTATGTATACACACACACACACACATATATATATATATAACTCTTCTAGTGAACCTGCATTAAGCATTTAACAAATATGACGTGGGTCATCTTAGTAAGAAATATTGCAATCAACGCAACGCCTCATGCCCCATTCTAAATCTTTTTCTGATAAACTGAGCAAAAAAGTAGCAGAAACCAAGTGCCCTGCATTATATATAGATGAACTGGATTTTATGCATTCTCAATCAGTCAAGGGGCTTTTTGAAGTTCTATTTCATGACTTGTTTGAGGCTTTTAACTCCAAAAACCTGTTTATAGTGATAATAGTTAGCAGGGATTGAAATATTCTACGAATTGTATTAAAATCAACAAAAAAAGGCACCCATTGTTAGCTCAATCTTAAGCTAAATGACCAGTTTTAGTCTAACCTAGACAATCATTGTGAAATGGAGATAATACTCATTCTTGCTCATGTGAGAAGGACAATCATACAATTGACGAAGGTGCAAGGCCTGACAAATCCTAAAGCAAACTTCACTTCCGACATCATAAATGTAGAACTTACAAGAATGGTCCAAAGATAACCAAAAGCAAAGATGATCTGGGATTCGAACCCCAGAGAACCAAATCTTGTATAGGAAAAGCAGAGTCTGGTAGGTTTTTGAACTGATTAAGATAAGATATACCTATTAGGACAACTACTAATAAATGCTGAAAGAATGTCAGTTATGTTTTAAGGTTGTGAATTGTTTACAATTACTCCATTCCGCCACCCTACACTCTAGAATCTAGATGGCACTGAATTCTATGAGAGATCAGATCAGTTCTTCATAAATATTATCCCACACAAGATCCTCTCCTTAATCATTTAGATCAAGTAAAAAATAACTGATCAAAACTCTACAAAAGTAATGTGCAAAAACTGAATTTGCAAATCAAGATTGTTAGACTGGAAAGAAAATCAGTGTACCTCGCCAAATGCTCCTTTACCAATGACAGTGAGCTGTTCAAAGTCATCGATGCCTACTTTATGCCTCTGCAATCTCATATACTCAGTTTCCCTTCTCTCCAAATTCCTCAACATTCTCTCTTCCTCCTCGCTAGATACCTGAGCCTCTTGCGCCCTTCTCTGCAAAGCTCTCCTCCTAAATCACCACGCAAATAAGAGGCAAAAAAATGAAAATTCAAGACAACCCTTTTGCAAACACACATTGATGTACACATATTCATTCTCAAAATACACAATTCTTACTATTATTATCAAGTTAAATTTTTAGAGTTAGCAGTATTACTTCAAGAAAAAGGGAATATTCAACGAAGTCAAAGCCGGCATTAACGCAAGAAATGAAGCAGAAAGAGAATTCACCTCTCCATGCGATCTTGCAAGCCCTGCAAGTAATTCTTGTAATGATTCTCAATGAACTGTTTCGCGGCGGCAGCTTTCTGCCGAGTCACCGGCGACGACACCGCCTCATCGGGCTCTAAACTGAAGGCCCGATCAGCCTGCAGCCTCATCTTCGTAGCCTCCATTCTCCCGGGGCTTCCTTCTCCACCCTCCATTAATTACTATACTTCTCCCAGATCAGCAAGTCCTATCCCAATAACAACACTAGAGTAAGACAGTCACAAATTAAGACAAATACTCCCTTTATTCTTGAAAACAAGAGAAACAATCAAGAAAAGAAGTGGGCAGTTACTGGAAGCAGAAGCAAAGCGGAGAGCTGAAACAGAGAAGAAAAAAAAGGGAAAGTAAAGCGATTAAAAAGAGAAGAGAGAGAGTTATATTGAAGTCTGTGTTGTCTTAGGTTGGAGTTTCGATGGGAGATCGATCAGAATGTGTTGTTATTACGTATGGGCTGTGAACTGGCAGACTGTGCAAGCCGAGACTTAGCTGTAATTTGATGGGTATTTTGTTCTAGTTTCCGGGTTCTGTATGAATAATTTAGTAGTTTGTGTACAGAGGATTGGAGTTGGAGTAAAGGCTATGCCTATGCGTATTTGTTTTGAGTAAAACCAATCCAATACTGTTAGTTAATGCTGCTTTCTCTCTTTCTTTCTTTCCCCGTCTCTGTACGATGTTGGAACTTTGATGGTTAAAAAAGAAACAAAGGGAAGACTCGGTAATTGGGATTGTCGGCCAAGACAGTAATAGCTTGTCTTATGCTCCTGCTCCGCCCTTGGACATGGACCCATCTACACTCTAATATCACCACTACCTTTTTTCAACCCGTAAAATAATTTTATCTTATCAATTGCATGATAAGTATAATCATTAAATAAAATTTAAAAATATGATCAAAATATTTAAAATAGATAATAACATCTAACACTTATTTTATTTTTATTCTCTGCATCTATGTATTGTTTTTTTGTCTTGAGAAGTCGAAACCTCATGAGAGATATTCATCTTGAATACTTTAATTTCAAAGTTATATCTAGTTTAAATAATTTATAATTTAAAAATAATAAAGTGTATATATAATGTATGCCGTCATATATTCATGAGTTGTTTTTTCCTTTTCCGGGGTTTGGTATATGGTACATACCCATAACACAAGTTTAAAAGAAACAATTAACCAAATCCATATTTTAATGATTACAACGTTGTATCAGAGTTGAAGTTAATTTTTATGATTATGATGTGGCTGAAGTTGTAATCACCGTGTTAGTGGGCATGTTTTTGTACTTATCAAAGTTAATAATAATGGGGACAATAATCCCGTGGCCTGTCTTAAGTCTCTTATGTAATAGTAGTGCTCATGTTCTTACAACTAGGGGTGTTCAACAAAATCGTCGGACCGCCCCAACCGATCGACCCAACCCAAACCGCACCGCAATTAGCGGGCTAAAGGTGGGTTGGGTTTGGTCTTGGGTTAGTTAGAAAAAGACCGCATTTTTGCAATCGGGTTTGGTTTTATGTTTACGTAAACCGCATAGACCGCGTTCGACCGCGATAATGATAATAGTAGTAGTAGAAGTAGTAATAATATATATGAAGAAGAAGAAGATGATGATGATGATGATGATGAAGGAGAGCAATAATAATATACTAGAATTCTTCATATGTTTATACAAAAGTTTTGATTATGCATAAACTAATATTCAAGACTAATAATAATGATGATATTTTTTGTTGGTATTATATAATATATATGTATAAATATGTAAACGAGATCAATTGATTCATTAAGTTTGGTTATTGACAATCTTTCATATTTTATGCTGTAGATAAATGCAATAACTTGAAATAGATGATATTACGATTTTGTTATAATATCATTACCATCTTATTTTATTTTAAATAATTTTTATTTAATATGATATATTATTATGGTTAGTTTTTTAATACTTAATTCGAAATAATAATTTTTTCACAATCTTATTCATAAAAAAATTGGTAATATTTTTAATATTTATTTGTATTCTTTTAAAATAAACATATAATCATGTATAAGTGTTTATTTTTTACACATTGTAATTGATATATTATATTTTTATAATTAGTATTGCAAAAAAATACATTTATTTTGACAAAATAATTGTAACAAAAGTATAAATTGTCACAAAATACTAATATAATTGTATAAGTGGTTTTCTATACACTAAAGACCGCAAAACCGCCCCAACCCGCCCCAGCCCAATTAGACCGCAAAGTGCGGTTTTTATGATCGTTGGGTTGGGCTTGGGTAGAGCTTTCTAAAAACCGTAATTATTGGGTTGGGCCAAAAAATTACCTAAATTGCCCCAACCCGCACCGCGTACACTCCTACTTACAACTGTAAGTTAAACACAATCATTATCTTTTTGATTAATTATATGTAAAAATGAAATAATAATAATAATAATAAGAATATACTATGAGCATTATGAGAATCTTCATCTTGCTTGACAAGTATGGAACCTAAAGCTGAGCATGTAGGGATTTTTACCTCTTTTTTATATGTACTTTTCAGCCCAATTCAAGAAATATTGAGGAGGAGAATTTGATCTTTAAGTCTTATAAATTATCTTCAAGTTATGCAAAAGTGCAGTAACATTCAAGAGTTTTCGCCACGTCGGAGGCAATGAGAATCGAATTCAAGATTATTTTTTTTTAAATTTGGCTCTGATATTATGTTAAACGATAACCTCATCTAAAAATTCAACTTTAAAAAATAAATTATTTAATATTAATATATTAATAGATACTAATATTTTTGAATTGATTTGAGCTAGCTTAAGTTTATAAAATGCAATTATAGATCAAATTTTAAAATTTAAAATTTAAAATTTTTTGTATCGTTATGTTCGTATTCATCCATTATAAATGATAGTACATTGGATTTTCTTATTTTCTTGAAAAATAAATAAGCACCGAGATGGATAGGTGAAAACTTGTGAGCTAGCCTCTTTGTTATAGTGTTGGGCCTCGAGCTGGCAAGCCCTAGTGACCCATCACCCATGGTATTGGGAACCCAAGCCGTTAGTTAATATGGTGAATGCATTGCCTGCAAGCTGCAGCTTGGTATCGGGTCGGGTTTTCCAATCCACACCCATTATCCGTTATCCAAAATCCACCCCGCCAAGCAAAACATTCCGTTTCCGCACTCAGTCGCTTGTACAGCTTTATCTTCTACTCTTCAACTGTAGGGAAGACGAAGATCCGACCGTACCCCTGCTGCAAAACGATTAAGAAAATGATTAGTAGTCTTAGTTTTGAAGTATAGAGAAAACCGCAGAAGTTGAGCGAAATCTATACCATCATAATAAGATGGCTTTGATTTCTGCTTCTAATTCACCTAATATTCGTTCCTTCCACCGGAAGCCCATCTCAAAAAACCTAAATTTATGCCCTTTTTCTTTATCTTTTCCATTGTGCAAAGCTCGGTTGTGCGCAATAAACACAGGGTCGGACGAAGGCGGGTCGGCTGGGAACAGTCGGCAGACGGCGTCATATGGGGCGGACTTACTGAGGAAACCGGTGGTGGCATCGCCGCCTGCTGATGATGACGATGGGTCCTCGAAGGAAAGTTCGGAGGACGATGAAAGTGGGAAGAAAAGTGGAGATGGTGACACGTGGGTGGACTGGGAGGACCAGATTTTGGAGGACACTGTGCCTCTTGTTGGCTTTGTTAGAATGATTCTTCACTCTGGAAAGTAAGCTCCTTGATTCCAATCCTTAAATTTTGTTTTCAGTAGGGTGAAGTTGTGTAATTTATTCATGAGCGACTCTAGTAACATTTTTGTTCCAGGCTGTGAAGGGATATGGAAATATGGTATAATTGTTAGGAGTTTAGAAGTTCATGCTTAAGATGATGTGGAACAAATCTTTTGTCTTTCTAACAAATAAACAGGCGAAGTTTAAAGAAGCAAGGGGGTTTGCCAGTTCAATATTATTAAATCGTTGCTCATATGGTTTATTAGGATGGCAAACTTTGATGATTGAACATTTCGGATGCAAGCTTACTAAACTGGAATATTTGTATTGGGTCTCCTGAAGGATTATAATTAGGATTTTGGATCTCATTCCAAAAAGGATGGGAACTTCTGTTTGAGAGCAAGGACTTCTGTATGATGTGAAGAAGTTTTAATGATTATACAAGCTTTATTTTTCCTTTTAAGGCTCCGGAGATTGTTTTACTGTTCCACTTTATGGGATCTTGATGTCTGAATCATGATTTTGAGCAAAAGTGGATCTTGTTTCCATTCTTGAGTGTGGAATGTGAAGCTAATGAATGATGTAGATTGTTTAAGGCTAGACATCTAAACCTATTTTATCATTTGTCTTCCGCAGATATGAAAGTGGTGATAGATTGAGTCCTGAACATGAGAGAATGATTCTGGAGAGGTTGCTTCCATATCATCCAGAGAGTGAAAAGAAGATTGGATGTGGGTTGATTACATCACGGTATCCCTTTCTCCCCCTCTCTCATTTTGACATGCGATTATATAGTTTTTTTAGCTTATATTTCTTTAATTCAATTGTTTTAGTTCAGTTATTCTTTACCAAGAAATAATTAGGGAGGGAAATTTGAACTTTCTCTGTAATGCGAGCTATTCTATCTATGAACTTTTCCTGTTTCAAAACCCCTAAGCCAGCATGAGTAGGGCAAGAACTTCAAAGCTGAAACTTTTACGAGAAAGTGCATAGAAAACACTTCTAGATTGCCTTTCAGAATATGACAATTGAACTACTATCTAAAGATACATGAGAACATCCAGAGATTTACTAGAAACCATGATAACGCGAACAAATGTGTATTATTCTGATATTGCTTTAGCATTTGTAGTAGGACAATATTATATTGGTCTGTGATATGCTGAATATGATTTAGCATAATCAAGTGGTTGGGTTCGGTCTGCTTCTACGATGCCATAAAATCCATATAAAATGCAAAACAACCCTTTAATGCTTGTCAACATGGGAAGAACTTATGGAGCATATGCTGAGACAATTATGGATTCTTTCTAGCTGAACAATCTTATGTCCTTGGTGATTACTATACGAGACTATTTTGCTCACCATTGGCCTTTTGATATAGGCTTTGTCTCTATTTGTGAAAGATATGGCTTTTACACTCTTTCGTTTAAGACATTGAGGAAGCAATTTGACAACACATAGTTTCTTACTCTCAGCTCGTAGACGAATGAAAACTAGAATGTTAAACGGACAGGGGGAAGATCATGCCAATGATATTCACGAATACCTCTTTTTTTCTTTTCCATTATTACATTTCCTTTTTGTAAGCCTGAACACACCATGATTACTTCTTCAGAAACTTAAATGTTCTATTATTACAAGGTCCTTCAAGTGGCAGCCAATGCCTACTTTGTTGTCGAACTCTCCTGCTGGAAATTGTTCTCAGAAAGAAAACAATTGGAAATAAAAATTGAAGTATGAGATTCAGTCATGTCTTTTTCTTGTATGGAAGTCTATCCAAAGGGTACTATTTTCCCAAATCAGGAATTTTATGACTACAGATTTTAACCAAATTTTTCTGCTGGACATAATTATTTGATTGTTCCAATTTTAGTTACACTCCAATTGCTCTTTGAGAAGCTCCAAGTTCTTCGTTTTCTATTCCAGTAAATTCATGGTCTTTTCTTCTGTGGGGGGCTGGATTAAGAAGTTTTTTGGTAAGACGCCATAAGGTTTTCTCTATTTTTGCTCATTTTCTATAGAAAGTATCATCTGGCAAAGGAGCATAAGAATGGCGCCTATTACTTTCACAAATATACTTGTTTCTCTCTTCTTTTTCTTATTGTCCGCCTAAAAGCTTGCCTGGATGGTTTTTCATATTACAATGCAAGCAGTTTGTTTAATAAGGTTTCTTGATCACATAACTATGTATATACATTCATGCATCTTTAACAGTTGAGTTCAGTAGCTGATAGCTGCAGAATTTTTGTTTCTGCTTGGCAGATTGGGTACCATCCTAATTTTGAAAGCTCTAGATGCTTGTTCATAGTTCGGAAAGATGGAGAATTGGTCGATTTCTCATACTGGAAATGCATAAAGGGTTTGATAAGAAAAAACTATCCTCTCTATGCGGACAGCTTTATTCTCAGGCATTTTAGGAGGCGTAGACGTAGTTACTGAAGGTAAATTTTTGCACCATTTTAGCTATATAATGCATTTGGTGCCAAGAATTCTTTTTTCCCCTCTAACGATTAGCGTACCACCACCAGTCTAAAGCCCATGGTTTTAGTTAGAGTTGGTGATTGGAATTAGTAAAATATACTGTTAAGTGGAGTTGCTCTACGATTACTTAGTGAAATAGTTGCTCTGTATTAAAATTTATCTTTGACTTGTTTGGCAAAATTTTGCAAGTTTCCCTTCTGCTATTGGCCAAGTCTGTTCCGTCTCGGTAATTTTCAGCTATTATTTGTTTTTTTCTTGAGAAAATGCTGCAAGAAGTAGGTTGTATAACAAGACATAAATCATGAGTTCGTGCAGAAATTATTACCGTTAACCTTATGCAAGCATCAACTTGGAGCTTTTCAGTTAACATGGATGAGAGTAGTATCAGATCTTATTTACGCTAAAGCTGTAATACAGTTCCGTTGATGGTGTGACAATGTGTGTCAATTACGGATGAGTCTGTTGATTCGCAGTCCGCCTACATTATGGTGCTCGTCTTGAAATTCTATGTTGAATGAATGCATCGACTACGAGTGTCTAAACTATCTGAGCGGTACTAGCAGAAGTCAAATCATTTACAAATCAAAACCCGTCCAGACGACATAGGGTCATCTACGTCTGACTCGAATCTAGCTATCCCCATCCCTTATGTACAACCCACGTAAAAGCACTGGGAGCCGTATGGTTTTATGCCTAAAATTGATTGGGTATTTTTGTCTTTTTTTACTTAAAGTCGTGAAATTACTAAAGTGCCCCAGCATTTTCAATTTATTCGTTACACAGCTGCGGAAAGGATCACTACTGCACGCCACCACCCTCACAAACAGGGTAGTGAATACTGAAAGTGACGATTAGATATAATGGTGGTGATGAATTGACCCACAACTCCAGCGCAATGGCTAACTTACAACATACCCACTCCCGTTATTCTCAGGATGCTGCTTTCGTTGCTGCATACCAGAGAGTAAAAGGCTTGTCTTTTGCACCGTTGTCAACTAGCCAGTGGCCGGACTGAGATTTTGCACCATCAACTCGGATTATGATGTGAAACTACCTATTTTTAGCCCATTATTCTTTGGTTGTAGACACAATATTTTAACTAGGAATTTGGATAATTCTTGACATTGATTTCCAAATTTATTAATAAATCCAACCCGTCTCTTTCTATTTTAGCTGATTAAACTTATCAGCTATCAATGAGGTCTAATTAATATAACGAAATCGAAGCTCCAAAAATATCTATATATTTATTTAGTTTAATAGTAGTTGTCGTCTAAATTATTATTTGATATTAATAATTGATTGTTGAAATTTTATAATGTAACTATTATCATATTAATTTTAAAAAGGGAAAAAGAAAAAGAACTTGATCATCTTTTGGATCATGATTGTTGACGAAGAACCCAACCACCAGTGTTAGCCCAAGTGTCTTGTTTTCTTTTGTACCAAAGTATGCCAAATGGAGGCTTCTCTCTCCACTTATTACAATCAACCTTAAAGTTTCTTGTTATAGGTAAAAGCCAATCATACCACCATTCCTCTATTTTGGTGAAACTTAAGTACCATAGTTTCTATGCCCTTTTTGGTTGCATGCTTTTTTTCCCATTATTTATCCACTTCTTTAAACTTCTATTTATGCTTGTCAATCAAATTAGTAGTCAATAAGATCTGATTTAATTGTCGAATTAAGATCCTACAATTAAAATATAATAATTCAAATCTACATTACTTTATTTCGATAATAATAGCCTGTCTATTTCAAGAATAATTATTATTTAAACTATTGTAATATTGTCGTTATACTTGATAATAAATGAAATTACAACATAACTATAATCAACTTTTAAAAAGAAAAAAAGAAAATGATTAACATTGTTTTTTGAATTTCTAACGAAACAGTCCAATTAAAAGAAACCTTGGTTTTGCATCGTGATTATGTTTTTATTTTTATACTTTCTGATATTAAATGAAACAAAAATAGTATTTATCCATCCTCAGCCAACATCAATGTTGAGACATAATTTTAACTAGAAATTTCAATGAAAATAAAATACTATTTCTAGTTCTTTTATTTTCAATTTTTTTTTTTTTTGGAAAAAGAAAATCCTTTTTGTATTTGAGCAGTAAGCAGCTTCTAGGGATTTCAAAAACCCTCTTATCTTATCCCTGGCAGAATTATTGTTGAGTGTTGACAAAGAAACAAATGCTCACACTGGAACCAAGTGTCTTCTTTTGTTTGTCGCCCCCAACCATGCCAAACGTTGCACATTAATTACACAATTATGACCAATCCCAATACTATTGTTGTATATTTTAGCCAATCATGATACCAATGGTCCTTTGTGCCCAACATGATTGTGCACCTCCTAATTTAGTTTAACCGATTCATACATTTTAATTTAAAAATTGATACAATTCATCAATAATTTTACTTAATAAATATATTCAAATAAAATAAATAAATTATAAATTACTGTAGAAGTAGACACATTTGAGCATGTACTAAATTAAAAAAAAAAAATGTCTTTTACGTTTTGATGGGGTTTAAATAGGGTAAAACCCACCTCTGACAACTTTGCCCTTAAAACCAATAATTAACAAATAGAACGAGGATCCCTGCATATTTTTATCGATTCAAAACTAATCCAAAAACTTGAAATGTTGATCTTTGATGTCCTCATCAACAAATGGCTCTTAGGGTGAAGCTCTATAGAATTTCTTACAATTTAAACCTTATAAATACCAACCAAATCATTTTATAAGGTATGCTTGGATTAATTTATGACCTAACCATATAATCCCATAATAACTTTAAGTAAGTAAAAATTATACTTTAGGCATTTTAGCTGAAAACCACTCCAACAAACCTATTGATTTATGTTGCAGGCAAATACATCACACGACTCGAGGATCTCAAGTAGACTTCACCTGACAAAATTCACTATTTCATCACTAACCTCAATTCAGATCATGTGTTGATCGTATGAATGTATTTATGAATGAAAAAAAAAAGTACTAATTAAAGATTATTTTTGTTGTAATTGTAGCACAAAGTAAAACTATTATAAACATTTAAAGAATAAAGATGCGAATCAAAAGGACACTAGACTATTTACATTTTGAATGTTGGCAGTTATATATTATCGTTTAAATAAAATAAAATTTATATGCTATTTAAAAAGATTGCTTTTATATATTCGTATAATAACATACTAAATTAATTTCTCCAAATCTCTTATGATTTAATTAAATAGTATAGAAACTAGTAATTTTAGAATTACAAATAATATCACACAAATATATAATAACTTATAAAATCAATCTTAAGAAAAAAAAAAGAACTAAGTGCTTACCAACATCGACAAAAAGACCAAATCCCCACCACCCGCACCCACCCACTACCATGGGGGTGTCGTACTCAATCCGCGCCGCACGTCATTACCCCATTCCTGGGCATAAACGACAAAAAGCAACTCTTGACCCTCATCCTACCGTTAATTTCTTTATACGTGGGCGGTGAGGATGAACCCACTTATCTTCTGGGTATTGGCCCAATGTCACACCAACCCCTCCTACTTCATAATTATTGGTCCAAGCTCCACCCAAATGGACCCCACCTCCATTATTTTACTGCAATATATATATATACATATATATATATATCTCCTGTGATCCCAGTTCCGCTTGAAAAGTCCACAGCAAGACACATGGCAAGATCGCAATAAACATTTGTAGCAGCAGGCCGAAGAGAAATAGGGGCCCAAAGAAAAAAAGAAAAGAAAAGAAATGGTAAAGTATTTTTCCACATTTTCTTTATTATTATTTTGAATAATAGAAAGTTTACTTTGTGTTTTTATTTATTTTCGTTTTTTCAGTTTGTACTTATCTCCTAATTAAGACTTCTTTGCCGGTATCTAATTTTCGGACAATAGAGTCAATGATGAGAGCTTGTGCTTAGTTTCTTTGATATTGTTATTTATTTATATATAACATATATATATATATATATATATATTTTCTTTTTTCTTGTGAATGTTTGTTGTTTTCACTTTGTGAAGAATCAGGCTTTTGCTTTGATCACTTTTAAAGATATTTCATGTGGGCTCGCTTGTATTTGCTTTCCAATTCTGGTTCTGTTCTTCTTTTTCCTCCTTTGGGTTGAAGTTTTGGTGGGCTTATAGGAGAATCAGCTGTTTATGTTCGCTTGATTTTGCATATGTATACGTGGGAGTCTGTGAAATCTGGGTAAATGCTTCTGGAGCTTGTTCTTGAAACTTTATGCTGTGAAAGGGAATGTGCTCAACATTTCAGAATCTTTATAGTGAAGTTAGAAATGGGAGCTTAGAATTGTGATTTTCTGTTGCCTGAGTTTTCTTATTGTATTTGCGTGTCTAATCTTCACATATATGAATTCTTGTACAGCAGTTTGAGGTGTATATTTAGAGATAGTATTGCTGAAGAAGGTTTGGTTATTATTGATTCATCTTATGGTGGTGATTCTATAGTAAAAGGACGGAGAGTTTGATTGAAATGGGGAGTAATATAAACTTCAAGAATTTTGGGAGTGAGCCGCCAGCAGAGGCGGGTGCTGGTGGACGGCTGCTGGGAAATTTTCCTTTGACACGGCAGCCCTCGATCTATTCATTGACTTTTGAGGAGTTTCAGAGTACAGTTGGAGGAAGTGGGAAGGATTTTGGGTCTATGAACATGGATGAGTTGCTAAAAAGCATATGGAGTGCAGAGGAAAATCAGAACGTTGGATCTACTAGTGGTGGTGGTGGTTACCAAGAGGGGAGTGGCTATTTGCAGAAGCAGGGATCGTTGACTCTTCCTCGGACGCTGAGCCAGAAGACGGTTGATGAGGTTTGGCGGGATATATCAAAGGAATATGGTGGGGGGAAAGATGCAACTGGGAGCATCAGTGGATTTGGTGTGCCACAGAGGCAACAGACTTTAGGGGAGATTACACTTGAGGAGTTCTTGGTGAGAGCTGGGGTTGTGAAGGAAGAGACTCAATTGGCTGCCAAGGCTAAAAATGTTGGTTTTTTCGGTGATCTATCTCGTCCTGTGAATGGTTCCATGTTGGAATTTGGATATCAGCAGCAGCAGCCGGCTAGAGGGACTGCGGGGTTGATGGGTGGTAGGATTACTGAAAGTAGTAATCAGATTGCTATGCAATCTGCTACTTTACCATTGAATGTAAATGGGGCTAGATCTGCTACACAGCAGCTGGGGAGTCAGCAGCAGCTGTTGCAGCCACAACAGCAACAACTCCTTCCTAAACAGCCTACCTTGGCGTATGGGATTCCAAGGACTAGTCAGTTGGGTAGTCCAGGGATCAGGAGTGGGATTATTGGGATCTCTGATCCAGCAATCAATGATTCCATGGTCCAAAATGTAACACTACAGGGTGGAGGAGTAGGGATGGTTGGTTTAGGAGCTAATGGTGTTACAGTTACGACAGGATCTCCTGCAGTTTCATCAGACGGGCTCACAAAAAGTAATGGAGATACATCCTCGGTGTCACCTGTCCCTTATGTGTTTAATGGCTGCTTACGGGGTAGAAAAAGTGCCGCTTTGGAGAAAGTTGTTGAGAGAAGGCAAAGGAGGATGATTAAGAATAGAGAATCAGCTGCAAGATCACGGGCTCGTAAACAGGTAAAATTGTTAATACATATGGCTGGTCTATTAGCTTGAGACTTTCGAATGATTACATGTGATTTCATGGATTCTATGTGTTTACTAGTTTAAGACTTCTGGATTACCAGGCTTTATTTTGAGATTGGATACCTCACTGATGAATAGATTAAAAGAGTCTGTTCTTGGTAAAGTTTCTTGCTATATAAGTTTCGTTCAATATTTCTATTCGGATTGCAGAGAGTAGTTGTTTCCATTCGAATGGCTTAATCTTCTTCGATGCTACTTTCTCTTCAGTAGTTTTAGGAAACTGTCCCTTAAGCTTTCTACCAACCATCGAACTTCTGCAGTCCTCTTCTGTCCGCTATAGTATCTTTTGGGATCTAAATATGTTTACCTTGCCGATTTTCTAGGTTTTCACTTTTAGTTTTATGCCCCTTGCAAGTTGACTGAAATTGGTAGAGTAACTGCTTCCTGGAGCTGTCAAGAGCAGGTAATATCGGACCAATAATCTGTTCAATCTGTTGGCTCCTGATTTGTCATACCTTTGGGACTTCACAAGAAGCTTGAGAATGATGCATGTAGTAAATGTTTAGACCAATCTTTTGGGTTTTGTCTGTCAATATATGAATGGAACCAGCAACCTATTTTATTTTCGGTCTGTGCCAATACTTACTCTCCAAGATCTTAGAAAACAAACAAAATGGCCCCTTAATTGACAAAGAGATGGATAAAGAAAATAACGATCTTCCATCTTTCTATCGGACTGCATGTTATCTTTAGCGTTCTGCTTTTATCATCCTTGGACGTGTTGGATCCCCTGAACATATAATAAGACAATTGGATATCTCATGCAGCCGAATGGTAATATGATAGCGGTCTAGTGTGACGAGAGATGAAAGATTATGACCAGTTACCCTTCATGAGATGCTTAGAAAGGTCTCATTTGTGGCAAGGTAATGTAGTGTGTTCTCTAAGAAACAATAGTATAATCTGTATTATGCTTGCAATTACTAAACTAACAGAATTCTAGCCCCACCACCGAAGTTCTAATATGGGCTTGTAAAATGTTTATCTTGTGAACGGTATATGAACTCATTTATCTTCCAGGCATACAATATGGAGTTGGAAGCAGAAGTTGCCAAGCTGAAGGAGGAAAATGAGGAATTGCGGAAGAAGCAGGTATCTAAATTCATCCTCGTTATCTCCTTATTTCATGTACATTTTCTTGTTTTCTTCTTTACTGACACTTCTCTACCTTTCTTCTACTCTGTAGGCTGAAATAATGGAAATGCAGAAGAATCAGGTATAATTTGTTTCCCCTTTAGGGTCGTTGAAAATAATTGTTATGCTATCAGTTTCAAGCATCCTTCGTATTCTCCATTAGTGAAAATCCGATGCAATGGACTTTATCCTTGGAGTTCTTATGTGGCTCCTAGATTCTATTCCACATTCCATTCTATCCAATGCCATTTTGATAATTGCACCACTCACCTCCCCACAAGCACACGTTTCCCTCAACAGCATCGGCAGGAAGGCATTTACACTCTATTGAATATATATTGCACAGTGATTGCGATCTTTACCATGCTACAAGAAAATTCTAAGACTACTATTCTCATAGTCCACTTTGGATGCGGGCAGGTTCAGGAGATGATGAACCAGCAAAATGGGAACAAGAGACGGTGTTTGAGAAGGACACAGACGGGTCCATGGTGAACCTCGTTGTTGCAGCATTTGACGCTAAAATATACTTCTAAGAGTGTAAATATTTTATTAGGGACATGCTTCTCTTGTAGATCAATAGAAGTTAGATGAGTAGTGTTTCCCTGTAGAATGTTCTTTACCATCAATCTTCTTTTTGACAGTTAATGTATGTGTCTTTTGTAGTCATCTTGAATTCCCCATCTTCTGAGCAGAATAGGTAGACTACATCATCTGAAGTATAAAATACAGTCAATTGGGTATCAGCTTAGTACAAATACTTGTAGAAGATGTATTTGCTCAGTACAAAACATCCTACTTTTGATAAATATCTTTGTTTGTGTGTATGTACTACTGCAAAACAGCTTCTTTGTATGTACAATAATGTTATATGAATTTGCTTGCTCTTCTCTCTTTCCTGTCTTCTTTATTATCATAGTTCTAACATTCTTGAATTTACTTTTGTTGGTGAAAACTTAAAGAAAAATGTAAATTACATTCATAGGTTATGTAGTTTGTATAAGTATTAGAAACTGAAAAAACTAAAAGATGAAATGATTGTAAATACGAAATGTGAAATAAATTAGTGTCCATATCAAATTATATAAACACCCCTCTTTATTACAAATAGAGTAAATTACACGTAAACCCACCAAAATATGAAATTACTCTATGCTAAAAAGAATTCAAATTATACTTTCACTCACTAAAAAATTTCACAGTTTATACACGATCCCCTTTTATTAGGTTTGGATAAAAAATTCTGACATTAGCAAAAAACATTATATAAAATTAACTTTACCCATTAAATATTTTTATATAATAATTTTGTGCATATGAATGTTAAACGAGGGGCAAATTGAATATTTTTATTGCTAACGTCAACATTTTCAATCTAAATGCTAAGAAAAGGGGCATAAATATATATATATATTTTTTAAAAAGTATAATCTTATATTTTTGAGGGAGATTTGAGTGTAATTAAGCCTTACAAATATTACAAATAGAAGATCCAACTTGGACAACTGAGCATCAAAGCTATATATATGGGCCGGGTCGGTTCCTATATAATCGGGTTGGTCCAAGATCCGACTTGCAGTGCGACTGCGCGCTACAGTAATGATCCGGGTTGGTCCCACATGGTAAATGGTTTTTCTTGTAAGCTTCGAAATTGAAAGTAGAATCCGCAGTGTATATCTAAAAGACTAAAACCCGCCTATTTTCGTCCTTTGTTGCTCTGCAACCAAACTTCAAAAGCGATCCCTAATGAAACCCTAAAATCCGTCGGCCATTGGAGTAGGGAGAAGGATACGGCCAGAGAAAGCTTTGATTGGTAACTTCTTTTGTTAGTTCCATTCCCTTCAGGATATTTCTTTGCCTCTTGGTTTAGTTTTCATATTTATTCGTGGAATATAGGTGAAAGAAGTATTAGCTCTGCCTTATTTAAGTAAGAATTTGTTGTTCCCATCCTCATGCTGTGATTTTGCTTTGAAGGGCCTTGTGAAAATTGGTCTGCTTCTGTGTTAACGTTTGTTACTTTATTTCATTTTTCTTTTATTTCGTGCTTTGTTTAGAAATGATTCGGCGGGTACATTGTCCTCATGATAAGCAAGCCTCCTTACATTTTGAATTTCGAGAATTGATGGTTTTGAACTTCATGTAGTTGCATTCCGTCAAAATCAATTATAATTCCGTACTTCCAACTTGTAGCGCAAAATTTAAGTTTATGCTAATATTTGCAGGCGAACGGGAACTAAATTAATCCGTTGCTTCCAAGTATTAAATATACTGTTCCATTTCTCTTTAAGTCATAGTATTAATTATTTATGTACCATTTAAGGCAAGATGCGACTCATTCGGAGTGTTCTTCGACCTGCTAATGTTGGCTTGTCTCGTCGGTGTCAAGTAACCAAGGCATCAAGTGCTCGCCTATGTCCTGGTAAAATTACATTTCCTATATGGTACTTTTTCCAAGCGGCATTTCAGATATGGTATCCCAAGGTGTCCGAGTTCTCTATTTCATTGTCATACTTCCTCAGTCAGATTTGGGATTAATATGTGATTGTTGGGTTTTTTTATATTACATGCTGTGATGATTGTTTGATTTTTATCTATTTAATAAGAGTTAGTTAATCCTATATAATTTTGTCTCAGGAAATTTTTTGGCTTCCATTATTCAGATTAAATGATATTTGATGTGGGTTCATTGCAGTAATTGAGAGATCCATTATAGTGCATGGATCAAATGCACAGTGGTGTGGCAGGTCATATGCTGCCTCTGCTTCATCTGATACCGTGGAATGTAAGAAGGCATGGAGAAGGGTCTCAAAGGATGAACGCAAAACAATGGTGGAAAACTATGTTAACAAGTATGTCTTATTTAAATTTTTCCTTGTTTGTCAGTTCATATATGCATCTCACGTTATTTTTCATAGTCGCATATCAACTCTTTTAGAAAGTAATAATAATGAAAAGTTTCCTCTCTTGACTTGATATCATTATAGTTTGGCATGATCTATCATTTGACTGGAAGATGAAAAGTTGATGCTGGCTGCCAGTCAATTTTGTGCTTTGTTCCCACTAGGTATAAGTACCTGCAGCCTGTAGGTACTTAACTTAAGAATATTGAGGTCATTCTTGTTCATGTAGTCTGTAAGGTTTGCCTCTTTTATGTGTCGATGCAATGGCTTCATTGCTGGTAAAAGTAGTTCCAACTAGAAAGATAAGTCTGTTTCAAAATTTGTAATCTAGTCTAGTCATTCATTCTTAGATGCCATTGAAACTTGTTTCAGTTAATTGTTGGATCATGCTTCAATTTGTATGAATTTTTCATGACAAGATTTGATTTTGAATTTCTTTCTTAGGCCATAGAAGGATAATTGTTTTGAGATATAGAATTCAATTTTTCATTCTGATTATCAAAATATCCATTTTTTCAGGCATTGCAACTTCACTGTTGAATGTCTGAGAAATTTGCACTTTATGCCTTTTGAAGGGGTATGAATAATTGTGCATTGAGTTATTCATTCGTCTCTATAGTTCTGTGTTTGTGCTGCTTTGAAAGTCATGGAATTTGCCTTCATCTAAATTGCTGTTCAGGAATAAGGAATGCCACGATGTGAAGAGAGTTTTTAGTAGACTCCTCAAACCCTTTAAGTAGCTCTATCAAGAGAGTGAAGGATGAAAAGGAAGCATATAAAGAATGAACCAGAATCTACCAACTAGTAGAAGCCAAGGATATGATGCTCATTATGGGCACAATTTTTCTAATATGGTATTGCATATTAGGAGTAAATAATTTAAGGTTATAACAAAACATTGTTGAGTAAATGTGTCAGTTTAAAATGCATTATTGTGATAAGTTATATGTGAAATTTGAGAAAATTATATGGGACTGGTTAACAGGTACAGGGAAATTAATGCAGGGAAGTTCCCAACTGCTTCTGATGCTGTGAAAGATGTGGGTGGCTCTTACTATGTTGTTAGACAGATCCTACAGGAGCTGCAATACAATTCCAAAGTGTCGCCTGCGGATACTAAGGGTGCTTCATTGGAGAAAAGTTTCGTGAGTAAGGATGAGACATCCACCAAATCTGTAGAGGTCTCTCAAACTAGGGGGCTAGGAGAAGTCAGCTCTATCTCGAAAATGGCCACTGCAAAGTCCAGTTCCAAGATCCTTAAATCAAAGAAAAGGCCACAATCTTCAATTTCAGTTGAGGAGAGTATAAATGATGAAACCCAACTATCTTCGGCAGCGGTAAGTCTTATAGTGACTGTGACTGCCATTTCTATGAATGAGAATCTGGTTCTTTTTTAATAGCATGTGATGATCCAGGTTCTAAGACTGATTCTACTGCAATTTTCTGCTTAAAAGTTACCAATTAAACTATAATCTTGTGGACTGGTTTTTGTGCCATATGCATATAATATTAGCTTCATTTGATATTGGACCATTTAAATCTCTCTGTTTTTATGTAAGATTGACAGATCAAAAGATGTTGGAACTCAATCTCACCGCCCGATTGATGAACCTAAAAGCAGTCAGCACCCTGATCCTGAACATACAAAACAGGAGATTATACATGAAGATAAGTTGAAATTTGATGGGTTGCGAACCGAGGGCGAGCTACAAGAGTCAACTGAGTCAGAATCGAGAAGGTAACTTTCACTTCTTAGATTTACCTAAATGCGGGCATCCAAGATCTGAGGTTGTTTTGGATTAAAAGATCTGGACTCGCAGAAAGTATTTGAGTTTTAAATATTCAAATGCTTCATAACTCAAAATGGTTACTAAGATTCTTAAAATCCATAGTAGTTGAAAATTATCCAACCAAGTGCAAGGGGTTTCATTCTTTTACTGTCTGGTAAACTGGGTGCTCAACCTGAACCTCCTCAACTCGAGAAAGCCAACCTGCAGCTACCATTCTAGTGCTCCTATAATTGCAGATAAGTTTATCATATTTTCTAAAAGATTTTGCAACGATGGAAATCCAACACGTGTGGCTTAAGCCTGCCTGATCTCTCTCTCTCTCTCTCTCTCTCTGGTACACTGGAACATGTGTGTGTGTGTGTGAACCAGTACAACTGATTAGCTTGCCTAGGTTGTGCAGTTCTGTGCTGGGAATTTCCAATCAATATATTTTGCTGTTTTCTTGCTGAAAAATCAACTACTCTCAATTTATAGGGAGTTGCACAAGGTGCCTACGGACGATGCAGAACCTCAAAGCAAAACCTCGGTGTGGCAAAATCTGAAGTCTTTTGCAAATGGAATTTTCAGTATATGGAAGAGATCTTAATTTTGCTTGGGGGATTGCCAGAAATATGAAATTTTATGTCTCAGCACGTAGATATTTTCTGTTCAGGTCATTATCAGAAGTTGAAGTTTATTGTTTCTCCATCAAACAAGGAACTCTAATGAAACTCAGTTGATCATGATACTACCATTTGTGGGCTTAAAAGGATTGAGGTACACAAGTGTTAGTAAATACATAATCGAGCTCGCCTCAACTGGATGAATACTATTTCTTAAAGCAGTGAGGCTGTCGTAGAGGCATTAGAAAAGGTAATGGTGAATTTACTCAGTACTGGAGACTGTTCAGAAAATGAGCTGCCTGCTGTTTGCCGGAAATTTATGAAGATAGAATCAGCACTGCAACAATATTAGAGATAGACTGCAGATCAGCAGGCCAGCTTTCCATAGAACTTTATGAAGTCCAGCTTTTGTATATTTTAATAGAATCCCTTTGCCCTTAGTTTTGTCCACTCCGTTCCTCGTTGCTGCACTAACATTTTTGGGGTATGTGCTTTGGCTATTCATGAACAGAAGTTGGTTTAATGTTTCTTTGTGAACTGATGATTCCCGCGGATCTTCTTCTTGATGGTTTCTAACAAGTGGTTATAGCTAATACTTCACATGTCTAATTGTCTGATCACATTCACTGGGGCTCCTGAGCATGGTAATTTATTTTAGGCCTCTGTTCACTCTTGACATCCGTGCAGAAACTATGTGATGTGCCGAACCTCGTGCTGTATATATTATTTATCCATGTCCTGGTGTGACAGGAAAATAGTTAATTAATTTGTTTAGACTTTGGATTTCTGCTCCCTTCTTTTATTTGGAAAAAGTAATTTTTCTTCTCATACACCCTACCCCATTAACAAAGAAGCGCAGGCTAAGTAGGAGCAGGCATCATGTGGCGGGATCCCCGTAAAGATTCTGGATTTGCTGTTTGCTTTTTTACGTTCATTTTGTGTCTTCTGTCGGTATGTTATATGAAAACAAAATAGATATTTGTTTTACTTTTCTCTACAAGAAATAAAATTTGTTCTTGTTTCCAGACTATTAATTATCACAAGATATAGTGTATTTTAGTCTTGTCAAAATATGTTCTCTAATATAATATTTGATATGGCATTTTCTAACATATTAAGGTGTATTAACTAAATGATATTCTCCTTCGATTGCTAACAACGTAAAGTGGCCTCCCACTAAATCATAGCATAGTTTCTTGACAGATGATAAATGTAAAAAGTAATTACATAAATAACAATGAGTTAAACAATAGCTTGTTATCTAATATATTCAACATAAAGAATCCACAAATCATCAGTGTCAGATTAAAGATATCATTTTCAAGAATATCGACATTTCCAGATTTGAGGATTCTGGAAACGAGAATATAACCAAACGAGGAGCATCTTGCGGTGCCATTGAGCCTTTCCAGAATAGCTGCTCGGTTTCTGCATTGAAAGATTGGATATAGGTATTCAGGATATCATTAATATCAAGTAGAAGCCTGAGCTACTGCAAGAGATTGGAAGACAGGATCTCTCAGTTAACTTTCAATACCATTCTAAGGTAGTATGCATAGAATATCGAGATTACATAGTTGAACTTGAAATACAATTTGCAGCTTGATGATGTACCTAAACTATCTCCAGTAATCTAGTACTAGAATATTGCTGTCGCCAAAACTGGTACTCACCTAGGACAAAAATCAATAGTGGCTCCAGCTCTGACTGAAGTACACCTCCTCTCAGAAGAAAGGTCCCAGTCATCCAAGCAGATTAGCTGCATGTTATAAAATTTCAAATCACTCAACGAGTCAACGTGGAGCAGAAGAGAAGGTTCGGCCTACTTCAACTAGATCTTTAATACGACCGGAGCATCAACTTATTCCTACAACCACATGACTAGAATAAATTCAGGGCAGTGACTCAAATGGGAGCCAGCTGAGCCTTTTTCCGTGTACGAATCCTTTGTACAACTGTCTGAACCCTGTTTTGCTGACGATACAATGACAGACCCGATAATGCAGAAGCATGCTTTGTAGTTTCACTACTTGATTCTTCAGAGACTGAAACCAGCGGTGACACCTCTGGCAAACAATCAATACCTGCCAAATGCTGTGCCCACTTGTATGGCCGTGAAGTTCTGCTTTCATCAAATGAGAGAGAATTTCCAATGCGGAGCTTCGCTGACTGCAGAATGTTTCAAAACTTATTATTATAATCGGAATAGAACATGTTTTCAAGATCATCATGGCACACAATAAGATAATGTAACCTGCTGAGGGAGCTCTAGGCCAGTGTCATCAGGAAATAAGTTGCATAAGATATTATTTTGAGGAACTTCTTCAGAATCCTCAACCCCTACGCACACAATGTTTAACTTTATTAAGAACTCAAACTTCAAGGTGATGAGTTTTGCTGAATTCATGTCTGAAGCTTCATCGTCGTTTATGTGGAGGATAACTTTAAGCGGATGACTTTGATATATTCCAGAATGATCAAGAATTTCCTTGCTTGGATCCTTCTTTGGCCGCTTGCTCCTCCTCTCACCATCACTGTTGTTATCTGGTGCATCATCCTCTAACTTGGAGTTCACCAAGTTCGTTGACATAGCTGAAAATTAAAAGGTCACATAAAAGTAAGATAGCAGGATCATCTAACATGCAGCAAAATGTATACACATACAATTCTCTGTAGAGAGAAAGAGAGGAGAGATAGAGGCAAAACAAACAAGTAAAAACCCAATGGAGACAACTCTTCCCATTTCACCGTGACTTATAATCTGAACTCTACAGGAGCAAATTATATGATTTTTTGTAGGTAAATAAGCCAATATACTAATCTATTCACACTAAGATTTCAGTTTTGATGTCAACAACAAAGATTTCCAGGAAAGAAAGACAAACACAGAAAGAGTACGTTTTCATTCAACTCCCATATAAAGGAAAAAGGTGCTTCCATAACCTTCAGACAAAAGCAATCTCACATTCCTGTCGTTTCAAACTTCTTTCTAATTTAAAAAGGAGAATAGCTTTCGATATCCTTGGAAACATAAAATTACATGTGGTCATTAGTCGCTCATGAAACCATGTTTCAGGACAGGGGGTCATTGAGTTGGCAATGTACTCTTCTGCATAAAAGCCACATCTTTCCAACAATATATCACATGACAAATAGCAAGAAAGACCATAATCTAGGATGTCTTATTGGAGTAAGCTTATTAAATAAAAACAACAATTCTGACCCGTCAACTTAGTAATTATTAGGTATGCTTGGTTACCAGCATCCTCGTTAGCTAGCTGACGGGCAAAAGCCTGTGCATCCTTTACATTTCCTGTGATATCCAGTTCAATATTCTCTCCAAAAGCTTCCTTTTGAGCAAATAACTGGGAGTAAATGACATAGAGAGGAGGTGGAAGCAACTCTGCTAATTGGTGCTGCATTAGTTTCTTGGTTTGCGGAACCCCCAACTGATGCTGAACAGGCAAGGATGCTTTTTTGAGAGCTTTAAGCTGTGAAGGGAGACTTGACAAAAACTTTTTCCTGTTAGCAATTGTCTCTTGGAGAGCTTTCTTTTGTAGTTCCAATTTCTCACGAAGCTTGCATAGTTCTTTGCGCTGAAAGAGGTAATCATATGAGTATTTATGTGGTGCTTCCACATCTATTAACGCACATACTTGGAAGAACAGATGGAATCACAGGAAAGCGATGGGGGGAGGAGGGGTTAATAGAAAGTAAACAAAAACTGAGTTCCAATGAAGTACGGCATTCCAAAACAGTGTCATGAAGTAAGAATTTTGTACAAAAGCTATAAATCCTTATTTCTTTGCTTTACCTCCCATAGAAATTTAACTAACAAAGTTACAGTTCCTGTATAAAATACCCAGAAACTAAAATCTGCAATATCAGTCATAGCATTTATAACATACCATCCACATTATAAGATGGACTTGGAAAGGATCAGGCTGACAAAGAAAACAAACATGGTTATTAAAAACTCAGTAAACATGCCTGGAAGAGCTCATAGTTGAGCCTTTTAAGCATCAAATCATGTTCTCTATCAGTTGACAATATGGAGCGTTTAATATCTTCTGGTGCATCTCTGATGAATTCTTCCTCAGCTATAAGTTCAATGCTAGGATATCTGGTCCTGAATTCTTTGCAAGCTTTTAATGCTTTGACATAGTGATTTTTCTCATAAATCAAGTTGTGGAGCTGCAACGTTGTCAACTCTACAGGTGCTTTAGCACGTTCTGTTTCAGCTTTACCCCGATCTTCTTCAAGCAAAATAGACCTATTTACCTGCTTCAAGAGCATTCAGAACCTAATAAGCTTATCTAACAGGGAAAGCTGTTCACCACATAACTGCAACATGAATTACCCAGAAGAAGCCATCTCGAACATTGAGATTAGCTATAATACAACTTGAAGTTTTAACAAATTTGTTGAAACTGGAGAAACATATTCCTGTCCGATTCTCAATTTCAACTTGTCACCGCTAAAACGAAAATCTTTAATCTTAATGTCTTGTCAGTCCCATCCTTCACAATAACAGCCTTCAATCAGCACTTATTGTCAGTAACTGACACATACTTTACTACAATCCCTCAATCACAATAAACCCTAAACCCAACAATTTGGAGACTCCAACAGCAAAAGAAAAATAATACAGCAAATCGAAAATGCTACAACAGATATAGCTGCACATAATCAACCAGACCTGACGGAGAGTAACAAAATTGAGGAGAATTTGAGTGACGACTTCTCGGAGCTGAGATTTGGGCTCAGCTTCTTTCTTGATAGCCAGCATTTTTGTGACGATTTCCTCCGCGGAAGCTTTGCACTGTCTCAACATATCATAGAGCGACGCCACGTCAACAGTGCGCTCCGTCAGTACCCCGTCGGGCTCCGCCATCGTCACCTCCATCTTTCACTCAATTCGCAAAATTACGCCGCAGAACTCCTTACTACTTATGTTGTACCGTAACACCTGATAGAATCCAATAGCACGGTATCTTTTTTTTGTATCGCATATTTTAATTTTGTTTTTCCTTAAAATACGCATATGCTTAATTTATTAATGTGCTCCTAATTAATTTTATTTTATATTTAAATACAGTTATATTTTATATTTATATTTCATTTAATATATACGATTCATATCAATTCAAGCAGACTTTATGTATTAAATAAAATAAAATAAAATATATAATAGAATCTGAAACTGAAAGTTCCTATTATAATTTTTTCTCATCATTTTTTTTTTATAAAAAGAAAAGCATACAACCATTTTTCATTATTTTTTTCTTACTCCTTCATTTGTTCTTATAGTTTCACGATTTTCTCCCTCCCAAAACTAAATACGAATGAAATCGATCAATAAAATTTTTTAAAAAATTAATAGACAAATATTATAAAACAAATCGAATATGTATCATTCAAATAACTTTTAGGATAGCGTTGAACTCTTCATTTCACTCAAAGCATTGTATAGAAGATAACACAATCGAACTTCAAATGTGATTTAAATCAATCCGGAGTTCCCTTTTCATCAGAAAAAGAAAAATAGATTGAAAGTTTTTTTTTTTTTTTTGATTTGGGAAAAGAAACTGAAGTTTCACTAGAATGAAAAATGCATTCGAAAAATTTAAAAATATCCCATGTAAAGAAATGAGGAAGAAACTGCATTTTAATTGTGGAGACAGAGATTCATGTTACAGAAAATGGTGCTGAAATCCTAGTGGAGGTACAACTAACACTGCACACTACTACTGATGAAAAGGTAAATGGCTATGGCTATGGCTATGGCTCTGAGCCTGAGGAGGTTGTCTCTTGTCTGTGAAGCGGACAAACATTTTGGTCTTATCAAAAAGATCAGCTCCATTCCAAACTCTTGTAACAACACAACTTAACTTGTGACTGCAATGTACATCTCAATTTCTGAGACAACAACCGGACTTCCTTCACACATTCTCCCACACCCAAATTTGTAATGGCACCACCTCTATCTCTATGATCAAATAACATGTATCTCCCAAAATATACGGATGGGATGGGGTATAACCATATGATCTAATCTTCAGACGAAATAATAATAATAAAAAGTAAAGTAAGATTAGAGAATAATAAATAATGATTTGTTGGAGGTGGAGGTGGAGGTGGAGGAGGATGAGATGAGTAGTAGTAATATTATTAATTTCAGCCGGGGCTGGAGATGAGGATTGACCGGAATGAGAGTCCGCCAGCCTGTCTCTCTCTGCTGCTGCCCAGCCCCTCCTTTGTCGCTCTCCTCAGTGCTCACGAGTGGGAATGGGGCGCCTCCTTTTCATTTACTTTTCCCCTCATTGACAAGTCAATTGCTATTAAATGCTCAACTCTACCAACAACACACCCCACAACATCTGCCTTATTCACTGCAAATTTTTTACTTATTTCATGATTCAAAATGGTATGCGCTTTGAGGATTTTTGGGTAATTAAATAGATATTCATTTCTTTATATTGAAAGTCCACTATTTTTGTGAAACTATATATATATATATATATATATATATATATATAGGTACACTTTTTAATGGAGATATTTTTTTAAAAATATGTTTGCGTAAATTACAAAGTATTGGCGAATAATGAGATATGTAATAGGAATTCATTATTGATTATATATTATATTGAATAATTTAGAATGGAGCGGGAAACATTGCATGCAGGTGTTGATGATGATTGGTGGGCAGAGAGCAAATATGTGACAAATCATGGACACGTGATGAGAGCATTTGGGTTAGGACATCATTGCTTCAACAATTCTGTATAATAATAATATATATATATATATATATATATATTTTTAGAGAGAAAAAATAAAAACAACAATCATATTTGTACTCTTCCTTGCTTTATACCATTTGGAAGGGAGGTAGTTGGTAGTAGTTATGGTGTTAGCTTTCTCCAAATAAAGTCAACCCCCCCAGATAATTCCTACAAGATTCATTTTGGAAAAATATTATTATTATTATTATTATTATTATTATTATTATTATTATTATTGTTGTTGTTGTTGTTGTTGTTGTTGTTGTTGTTGTTTACAAATATATTGCTGAACTTGTGGTAGTCCGATCACCTCAAACAATAAGTTCCAATTTTTGGTTTCATATTGAATTTCATAGTTCATCGATATAAGACGTCGTCACGTGTTTAAGTCGATATGTACGGTCATGTATAAAATTTATAAACTCCTTTAATTTCAATTCACAAGATATCCTCAAATAAATAAATATAATCTCAAATAAAAAAGTTGAAACTCGGAACAAAAAACTTGAATAGCTTTTAAGTTTTAGTAGTTTGCAGAATGTATTTACTCAATCAATTAAAATAACATTATCACTTGATTATTTATGAAAATTTTGGGTTAATAAGTCAATTATTTTATTTTTTTAGTTTAAACTTAGTAGCTGTTAGAAGGCATAGGCTTATAATTCTATTTCTCAAATTAGTTAAACCAACCCTTGAAATTGAAGTATGTTACTTGGAAATTGAGATATCAATGGACTTAATTTTTCATGTACTCTTTTAACAAACATATAGATATAGACCCTTTTTTATTAATAGATAAAAATTCATAACGCTATTTCACATACGCAATTTCAATTTTTGGAAATATTTGGTCAGTTGTCAATTTAGTTGTTCTAGCGAAATGTCGTGTTTATATTTAAGGGAAAGTAATCAATTATTGTATATGGAAGCAACTGCTAAGACATCAATATATAGAGTATATCCTAGCTTTTTTATTATATTTAACATACCATATTGTTATATGATTAGGCTATATATACACACATATATATTTTTTACATTCATGTCATGAATTATATATACACATTTCCATATGTAATTCCTAATAGCTAGATTTATGGATTAATGTGGATTAAAAAGAAATAATTTCATATTAAAGGTTCCGGGCAAAAAAAAAAAAAGTAAAAATAACATAAAGGAGACAAAAAGTGTAAAAAAGGCTCTTTATCTTGGAGACGTGTCGAAAATAGGTTATTAACTTTGTTGCATTCTATATTGATCCGGGTCCGTGGTCGTGGTTATTTCAAGAGTAGTGCAATTCAAAGGTGCTTGCTATTTGAGAAAATAAAAATAAATTATTGGACTTGTTAAAAAAGGTCCCCAATCAAAAGTTTTGGATGCTTAAGTTAGTCGGATGTAAAATTGGGAGAAAGAATACATAATATTGTGCCCAAAATGATTATGAAGTGTTTATAATGTCAAATTTGTATGGGTTCACATATCGTGATCTTAGCCTTCAAAGTGTTTTGTGATTGTGGTTCTAAAGCATTGGGTCCGATCCAACCCGAATAGATCGAAAAGTGCAAATATTTGAATATTTTGATATTTTGTAAGGAGTATTTTATATTAAATATATATGGAAGGCGTATGTCAATAGGAGTATTTGGTAAGTCACAAATTAATTTTATAACAATAATCAATAAAGAAAGTTGGTACAACATACTTACCCATAGGATTAATTAAATTCAGCCAATTAAATGTGAACTGAACTTGGTACACTTGTTGCCCAACTCCATAAACCCCATTCCCGAATTTCACTTTTTACTTCACCTTTTTGTGTTATTTTTTTCACAGTGAATGATTTTACTTTTTACTTCTTGGTCATGTCTTACCGCAATCAAAGCCAAATTACCCTCAAGAATCCGGTCAAAAATTTCAGTCAAGACAAGAAAGCGAGAACCCCATTTTCCCCCAACATAGAAAGTAGAGAATCCCACTTAAAAACTCATGTTAACAGAACATCATGATTAAGACACCATCCCTTGATCCCCTCAAAGTCCAAAAGCACCGTTTTTTACGTAAATCCATAGGCTAAAAATTTCTACGCACACCCACCATTTTTATAGTACTACGAAGTAATGCCAACAGAGGTTGTGTTCAGATTTTTCATGTAGCCAGTAGTAGCCTACCCCTTCTTCCCTCTCTCTCTCACTCTCTCTTTCCCATCCAAGAATGCCAGAGCCGGGTTTTCAAGATTTGAGATCGGGCTTACGGGCCCGAGATATAAGCCCCGATTCTGTCATTTTCACTGCTGAATCCAACTTCAGTCTCTTCTCTTCTGCTTCTGCTAGTGTGGAACGCTGCTCTTTCGCCTCTGATGTACCTGATCAAGACTGTTGCCTCTGTTGTTTCTCAAGTAATGCTAGATTTCCTCCCATTTTCACCGCATTTTTCTTTTTTATTTCCGTTTCACTTTGTCTTGACATGCATTTTGAGAAATTATTCGTATACATGGATTAATATACATGTTGTACTTGTGAAATCTGCCTCAAGTTGGTACCTTTCTTGTGTATTCAGATCCGTCTGTTCTTTTCATTTAACAAGTTGAATGCATGCCAATCTGCTTTTGCTTGCTGGTCAACATAAGATGAATGAATTTGGTGTCGACCCTGAAACGGAAATCTTTCTGGCAATTTGCAGTCATTGTCCTTTATTTGGGTTTTTTCAGGTGGGAAAATGGGGGGCAAAATCTATGAACTAGATTTTCATATATGGGTTTTGATTTTTAGCATTTGATGAAAAACGTAGTTCTTTTCAATTCTTAATAGCCATGTCTAGTTCGAAGGAGGTTGAAAGTTGAAATCTTTGATTTGAAACAGCATTTGGCTGGGCATGAATTGTCTGAGGTAATGAGTGGTCCAGATCCAGATCCAAACAAAACCACTCTAGGACACAAGAATAGCATTAGCCTCAGCAGGAAAGAAAAGGCTAAAGGTACGGCTTTTACACTTTTCTTGAGTTTGAACTCTGCTCTTAGCTGGCTGGCTTCCGCTAATTGACCCTCCTCCATTGCTGAACTGGAAAGATGATAAAAAATTTTAAAATGTTTGCAATCAAACTACTGACTGTTTGTCCGCCATTGTGACTTGTTCTTAGTTCACAAATTAGATAGCAGTGAGGCTGAGACTACAGAGGATGAACATATAGCCATAGATTCTGCAAGAAATTCATTCTCTCAAGCCCTTAAAGGTATTTTACTTGGTGCATTGTGTTTGATGTCCCAATTCAAGATGCAATGATTTGGCTGTGTTCATATATTCACTTTCTCTGTTGGGTTTATTTGATTAGAATGTCAAGACCGAAGGTTGAGATCTGAAATTCTGTTGAAGAAAACAGACCGTCGAAGACCTGCTTCTCTTGATCTTAACAATTCTGCGACTAATGTTGTAAACTCCTCCTCACCGAGACTTGGAGCCATGAAGAAACCTTCTACTTCAACTCGCAGGACTGGTACATTTCCAAGCCCTGGAACACCTAACTATCGACACCCGAGTGTTGGGATTCAAAAAGGTTGGAGTTCAGAACGTGTTCCGCTGCAGACGAGTGCAAACCGGAGGAATTTAAGTACTGCACTGTTGCCTTACAATAATGGTAGGACTTTGCCTTCGAAATGGGAAGATGCAGAGAGGTGGATTTTTAGTCCTGTGTCAGGAGATGGTGCTGTGAGAACTTCATTTCAGCAGCCACAGAGGCGGCCCAAATCAAAGAGTGGGCCCCTTGGGGCTCCAGGGGTTGCTTACTATCAATTGTTTTCTCCTGCTGCACCCATGTTTGATGGGGGAAATACAGGGAAAGTAATGGCAAATTCACCATTTTCCGCCAGAGTAATGGCTGCGGATGGAATGTCAATTCGATATGGAGGCTGTGAAGGCAGTGGAAACTTCCTTGTGGGCACTGAGCCTTGCATGGCTAGGTCAATTAGCGTTCATGGATGCTCTGAAATGCTAAGCCAATCATCATTGCCGGGCCACCAGGGTAAGACATTGTTTTTTCTTTGGCCTTTCCTTCGAAAAGGTTTTGTTTATGTCAATATGATAATGTATTATTTCTTTTGGCTCGAATCCCACCTTGTGTTGTTTTCTATTTGTATTTCTGAAGAACTGTTCTGATGCGTCGAGTAAAATGTGGTCTAAAATAACACAACAACGCGTAATTGATAAGTCTAAGATTTATGCTTATAATTCAAATAAGATTGACAATAGCACATCACTTCATAATTGCTGGTTCTTGTCACTATTACTCGGCTATGCCAGGACCTAGATTTATTGGTACTGTTTTGCATTTTTTTGGAGCAGGTTCATATTAATCTTGATTCCCTGTTTACGTATTTACACAATGACTATTCTAGATGTCAAATAGATAATATATCATTATGTGATTGTCTGATTGTTGGTATTTTGTATCAAAATATATAGATGAGAAATATGATGATACAGAAGATGCAGCCAACAACATATCTCGGGCCGTTTCGAGGAGAGACATGGCCACTCAGATGAGTCCTGAAAGTAGCATCCAGTCCTCACCTAGGAGACTCTCATCATTCTCTCTAGCAACTCCTTCTATCCTACCCGTTGCAGAATTGCAGAGTACAAATACCTCAAGACCAGATATGGGATGTTCCGGTTGATGAACGAGTCACGATGACAAGGTGGTCCAAGAAGAATAGGGGTAAAACTCCTGGAAGGGGCAGTCGAAATGCCGATGACTGGAAAAGGAAAGCTGTGACCATTCGCTCTGCTAGTTGGGAAGTTTCGGCAGAAACATCTAAGAGTATTTCAAAGTAATTTTATTTAGTTGATCCCTCTCATTTGGCTTGTTGAAATATGCTTTTGTAGGAACAGTGCAAATGAACCCAGCAAAGAACCTGGTACAAATTAGGAGAAATTAACAAAAACTAATGATCTGCAAAGATTCTGAATCCTGCAATCTTAATACCTAATTTATAGTCATAATATAAGTCATTTCCTGTCTGTGTGTATCATCTTGCATCTTCTAGATTTACTGGTTGTTTTTCTTATGATCTCATGTTATAATTTCAGCACAAAAGAAAATAGGTAATGTCTCAAAAAGTTAACTTAGCAAGAATAATGAAGTAAAATTTTAGGATGAAACAATTTTCTGGAGTATTTAGGTAATTGTAGAGCTCATCCATGTTTGTGTCTCCTGCATTTTCTGTGGAATATATTATCATTTAAATCCATGCCTTTCTATGTTTGTCTTGTTCCTTTTCATTGTTTTGAACTTTTTAACTGTTTCTTAGTAGACAAAATTTTGAGTTTCATCGACTCCTGATGAAGGTATCGTTCACCGACGAAACCAAAGGAAACAAAATGCATGTTAAAACCATTTATGTGTCTTACTACCCCATTTCAGGATACAGAGGGAGGAAGCCAAGATTACTGCTTGGGAGAACCTGCAGAAAGCAAAAGCTGAGGCTGCAATAAGAAAATTAGAGGTACTTTTCAGCTGCCATCAAACTTTCCAGTTTTCTCTGAAGCCTACCAAACATTAGCAGCATTTACCTTTATATCTCAGAACTGAAAACTTTCTGTTTCTCAAGCAATAAGAAAAAATCCAGACCACCAATCAGTTTTTTGCCCGAGAATTATGCATTAGTTTTACTCTGTCTCATTGATAGTCTTTCCGCATCATGAAGTTCAGGTTGTCACTGTGGCTTCCATCAATGTGATTATATGTTAACCAAATAATGTTAAAATTTGTGGAGTTGATTGATTTGTGTGGTTCAGATGAAACTGGAAAAGAAGAGATCATCATCCATGGACAAAATAATGAATAAACTGAGATCTGCACAAAAGAAGGCCCAAGAAATGAGGAGCTCTGTGCTGAACAACCAGGCTGCAAATCAAATTTCAAGGCCATCCGAAAAAGCATTATCCTTTCGTAGGACTCGACCGATTGGTTCGCTGAGTGGATGCTTTACCTGTCATGCATTTTAGTGCATCATAATGTTATCTTGGTCACAAACGGGCTTCATGACGTTAGGTGATGCAAACCATGAAAGAAACTTAATCATGGTAGTTTGTAACAATATTTACGCCTTCCGCGAATTTTAACCTTGATGTTTGGTTTTCTTGCTGGTCTAGGCACAGCGGAAGTCTGTGCGTAATGACACTCTGACTCTGAACGAAGTTAATCGACATTGGTGTCTGGAATTCAGGAAGGCGATAAACCCAGCAATGCTTTGGAATAGTGATTTTGTATTTGTTGTAATTAGTATGTATATCAAATTGAGATGTATCCAGCCAGATGTGCAGAAGAGATCCATTTATTCATAATCATAGGTTAACAGACCAGTTAATCTACCTGCACTCCAGGCCTTTGGGCTGTGCTGTGTTATTTACGCTTGTATCTAATTTCAATGTCTTGCTCAGCTCATTAGTACACGTCCAAACTATACCTATCTATCACCTCTTAAATTTTTTGTGTGTGTGTGTGTACATTATGCCTTTTAGTATTTCACTTCTGTAAGAATTATTCATAACAAAGTAAGAGGGCTACAGACAGCTAGAAATCTTTTGTTTTTGTACGAGGTAGATATTTTGTTTCTCATCAGAGGATCAATTTTACAATTTAATGGGGACCAAATTTTTAAAATTCAATTTGTTTAAATGTAACATATATATATGGTTATATATAAGAACTGAGGAGTATTTTAAAATAAAAAATAAAAAATAAAAAATTGAGGGGCCATCACAATATTGTCCATCTTAAGAAATTTTAGTACTAACTCACGACAAATGTAATATCAGGTGTAATGTAATTGACTGGGTAATAAAAAATTTAGTTTAAGATTGTGACTTTTTACCAAGTTTTAAGCTGTGATCCTTAACTATAATCCAACTTTGAAAAAGGGAAACAAAAAAGGAAAAAGAAGAGTTAATATAAAGTGTAAGAGTAGTTTTATTTGACATAAAATATATAATTTAAACGTGCAGGGAGCAAATTGTGGGTCTAGTCATGTTTGAGGTTTTGATTTGGTCCCTGTCCCTGGAGATGAATGGATGTGATAATTTCCCTAACCTGGTGAGATTAACATAATCCACTGGGAAATGATTGACTAAACCTGGGACTGCCAGAGCAGCTACCCTAAAAAGTTTCATTAACCAATTTTTTTTTACTCCTCACCCTTTCTCCATGGTAAGATGAAAATTCTAATCAGCTCATAAACTGCGTTTAAGATCTTGTGTACCACGTAAACCACCGAGAAGTAGTTCTTGTTCGGTTCCTCTCTAAAACCTGCATTTTCAATTCTAATTTAGCAATTACTTTGGAAATATATCTATATAATTTCACATTAATTCAATTTTTATATCCTTTGTTGTGGACAACGATGGTCATATGTTAAAAATCAAGGGGTTGAGGTTTTTTTTTTTTTTTTAAATTTCTAGGATAAATTACAACTAACTTTTTTGAAAGTAGCACAATCTGTTAACCTTCGTTAGATTCAATCCATTTTTTGTGATGAACTCTCTCAAATGTCCTTGTGGTTTATAAATTACTCATTTTTTATTTTTTTTGAATTTTTATTATGAACTAAGTTGATATTTTTTTTAAAAGAAAAAAAATGCATTGTATGGGCAAAGTTGGACAATCCTAAACCTTCATCCAAGAATTATATAATTTTACCAAACATCAGTAGAATATTTGTAATTTTTTGAACAATTAAAAATATTCATAATTATGTTAAATTCATGAAAGCTCGTTGTAATTTATTAAGAATATTCGTAAAAAAATCTATCAACTTTTAGAAAATTATAGTGACATACATATATTTTATATTATAAATACCTCAAATAGATGGTTATGGGCGATCTACAATCATCCCTAAAAAAGTAAGGTATGGACTGCAATAAGGTTGCGTAGTGAATCGAACACGGATAATTATGTAGGTGATAAATGTTTTAAACAAGTAAAGAGATAGTTACAAGCCAATTATTCAACTTTAATTATAAACTAGCATAGAATTTGTGTTGTGCACGATTATATACAATATATATATTTAAAAAAAAAACTATATATTTTTGCAATTTAAATTGTTGATGCAGCAAATTAGCTACATGAATATTTATATATACGAAAATTAAATTTGACAATTAATGTAAAAAGAAAAATATTAATATGGAGTATCAGGATTCAGAACTCACCTGGCCTTTGTAGCAGCTGTTGAAGTACAGACACGGCCCGAAATGCTTGAACATGAACGTCTTATCATCGTATGGCAACCTAGGCACCACGTCGTTGGAATACACAAACCTAACATACTTCACATCATACGACGTCATTTTGCCCTTCATATACTCCCCGAACTGCTCATTCCCCACTCTTGGCTGTCCGAAAGTGTACACTCCCTCCAATCTCTGTAGCAGCAATTCCTCTTGGTGTATTGCAAGAACACTAGCACACAGAATTGCTAATGCCCCTCCCAGGCTGTGCCCTGTCAGTATGAATTTTGCATCTCCATTCTCCTGGATCAGGGTTCTCAGCCGCTCCCTGATGGTGTAGTAGGCAAATGATTTTCGGCCCGGGCCCAGAGGGATCTCTTTCGGCCAACCTGTGGATTTTTGTAGACCTAAGGCTTTCATGAACCCGCCGTGGATCTTTCCGACGCCCGGAAACTCGTACCACGATATATCGACGTCCGTTCGCCATGCATCGGCATCGAAAGGCTCCGTGCCTCGGAAGGCTACGACGATTAGGTTGGGATTCACGTTTTTGTCTCGGAACATCATAGCATTTGTCGTGTTTTAGATCCTGGAAATCTGCAAAGGGTTTTTTTTTTATTGAAAAAAAAAAAGATACCTTATATTAATTTAGATCTGAAAAACTAATTGAGTATATATAATTAATAAAATTTTAAATCAAAATATACATTTAATCATATGAAATATAATCAAATTCTATTAAATAATCATTCTCTTCTAATATGATATTAGAATGACTAATATATAAATATATAGGTGAAATTATTCATATATGTTGAAATCAGATTATATATATACAACAACAATTAATCATTTAAATTGAAGTGACTTTTGATCAACTATTTCAAAGTATAAATATTGCTTTGAATAAAGCGATAAATGAAATTAATTCATGCAAGAACTCAGAAACTTAATTAGTCTCAATAAAGTCTGTTATTCCACTTTAGTCATTATAATTTTTTTAAAAAATATATTAATATTTTCTAAATCAATCACAGTACGCAATACATTAATATTTTTAAATCAACTAACAAATTCAAAACAAATAATGAAACAACATACTTAAAATTTAAACTCACTCTCTTTTAATTGTGAAACCTCACTCAGACAAGAGATAATTGGTTTGTCGTTATAAATTCAAATCAGTGGTTAGAACATCAATTGAAACATCCGAAATGAAGCAAACGGACACATGCATGCCGGTATGACATTTTATGCGAAACGTACAAGCTACACCTCTTCAGAATGGGGCAACCGTGTCAACACTACCAGAGAGGTCTGCCCTCCAATAATGTCAGTAGTAGCACACAATTATACGCAACAACACAATTAGCAACTAATTACTTAAATAACTTCACTACCTCTTCAATTAACATAAGTCTAATATAACAATTATTTACAATTTTTTCTTAATTCGACTGAGTTTTTTGAGAAAAGGTAAGTGCATTTGCTCTCATGAGGCAGTTGGAGTGACATTATCACCGACATTTATCTTAAAATATCGATTTCTTACCATTCCAGAAGTCGTAGAACTCCACGAACTCCATCTGTACCAAATGATAAAAGGGAAAGTTAATTAAGAGTTCAACCTAATTACCAACCATAATTAATTATACTATTTTATAGGATTAATTAATTAATGTATATATACCTCAAATAACTGGATTAATATTTCTCTACGTTACAAATTACTACTACATAAAAATTATAGTAAACTAGTAATATCTACTATGGTTAAACTAAAGCAACACGAAATGTTAATTTTTTTAATCATGATTAATTTAATATTTATCGTAATTCTTATTGATCAAAACATTTATCATAAATTTTAACTGTGTTTTAATATATATTTTGTCTTGCCTAAAAAACAACGGTTAATAGCTAGTTGTTGCACAATTAAAGTTAATTAGTAGTAACCATAATTTTATAATGTTAGGCTATTATTATAATTAATCATGACAAAAAAATTATAATAACTTTAATGATAATAAAATAAAATAATTTTGGTGAAGCATATATACGTACCTGCCAATGATGTGTGACGATATTTCGGACAAAGGATTCATTCTCGTAGGATAATTTGGAAGCCATGATAGCCAGGGATGCGTTGTTATTTCCATGATTTCTAATGCTTCTGGTCAAATTCCATCTCTTGTCAGTATATCCAATCGCTGATGTGAAGCCTGCTGATGATTTATCTGGCCTCACCAACCTTCCTGTGTACGTATACATGAAATTACAATTAATTAATCACATTCTTTAATGAATAAATTATTTTATTTTTCAGATATTACACCGAAATTTGAATCCAAGGCCTATTGTTGGAAATTTTGAGCCTAAATATTTAGCCGTCCCTTAGGGGGCATGTAATGAATTTGATTAACACAACATTACGTTAATTTATTTTTTACAGAAACAAATTTCGAAAAGATTTTAATTTTTTTTTTCTATACAAGATTCGTTTGGTTCGCGTGATGTGATTAAGCATCATGGAAGTGTGTGGGACGAAAAATGGAATGATAAGCAATCCCATCATCCACTATATAGTGTTTGATTTGACTTATTGCATGTGTGATATCCCATATGAAAAAAGAAGAGAGATAGAGAGAGAGTGAAGGTGTAAATTTAGTAACTAATCAGAACTCAAATCTTTTTTAAAAGCAAAAAAAAAAAAAAAAGTAATATTTTTTATTATATTTTATTATTAAATTATTACAATATAAAGCACATTTTTTTTTAAAGAATGTATATATTTAATTCTCACAAGTAAGGAAAAAATCAAAGTGAAAAAAGTGATTTTCGTGAAGATGTAAAAATTAATCAACCAATTTAATAATGAGAATATGTGAATCACGGAAATTATATCAACTTTAAATAAAAGAACATATAAGGGGAAAAAAATTTAGTTTAATCAATGGGATAGTGTTTCCCTCCTCTAAGGATATTTCAAGAAGACATACTATTGTGTGCTAAAAAATTATTTAGTGTACCAATCAAGAAGGTTTAACTTTTACGGATATTTAATAATTCAGGAGTAAGAATTTCAAACGATTTCAGTATTGAATGAATTTATAGCTCAAAAATAAAAATTCATATGAACTACGTCCTAACAAAAATCACCTAAAAATAAATGATGATTTTCAAATACTTGTACAAATGATCTCTTCCTTCAAATTACGTATTATAACATGCATGCATGAACACATACACTATCTAAGTAAATGAACAACAGAATGGAGAAGAAAAACAAAGAAAAGAGGGCCAAGAAAAAGAAGAGAAATTCAAAACCTGTGAGAAGATTGAAGAGCAGGCGGAGGCAGCCACCATTGGCGGCCGGATAATTCAGCAACAGCTCCACCGCATCCCCCACCGCCGCCAACGGCTTCTTCAACCAAAGCAGCACTTTCTGGACCAACAAAGAGATGAAGACAATCCATCTCCGGCGAAAACGAACAGCCTCGGCTTCCACCGGAGTTCTGAGAAAGTCACAATTCTCTAAAGTTTTCGAGCATAATAATCTTAACAAATCGAAGCAGCTGGCTTGTTCAGGCTTTATCAACAGATAGTTTTGGCAGAAATGGACTTCATCAGCCATGGCTGTAGCTTGAAAGCAATGCAAGAATGAGTTTGATGAGTTGTTAAAGCAGAAGATGGTGCGCTGCGTGCATGTGGGAATCTTTTTTTAATAGGGTTTTGGTTAGTCGTGTTGGATTTTGGTTTTAAGATGGGTGGATCAGGATCAGTACCATGATTAAGATAAAGGGTTACTTAATTACACTTAGTTCCCGTTGAAAATACGAAACTATACTTTCTCTCGAAAAAGTTTCAAATATACACTTAAACACCATTCGAAAATTCTCCATTTACACCCGACACCCTCTTATTAGGGTTTTGACAAGAAATGTAGACGTCAATTAAAAAAAATATGTAATTTTTTTTAAAAAAAAATTCCTCTCATTTGGCTATGTTTATCTTCTTTATAAATACAAAAAGATACATGAGAGTGTTAAATGAAAGACAAAATAAAAAATTTATATATGTTTTTTGATAACGTCAATATTTTTTGTTCAAATTATAACAAAAAAAAAATCTGATGTGAACAACAGTCAATCTTCAGAAGGAGTTCAAGTGTCATTTTTTTAAATAAAAGTTTAAAAAATATATAATTTTATATTTTTAAAAGAGGTTTTGAATGTAATTAATCCTAATATAGCTGTCAATTCTGATAACTACACTACTAGAAAATTAAAGGCCAAACATGGCCTACTGTACTTGCTGCCCAAATCCAAAAAGAAAGAAAAATAGTACTTGCTGCAACTGTTGTATACGGCACATGGACAAGATTAGTTTTAATGTTCAGAGGATTAATTAATTTGAACTTTGTTTAAGACGCTTTTTCTTAGCTACAAATGAAGCAAAAATATTAATTAATACACAATCTTTCATTAATTGCCAATAGAGTTACTTATTTAATTTTCTGTCATTAGGCTTATTTTTTTATTTTCAAGAGTCAGTAATTAAATGGTGATAGGTTTGCAACTAGAATTTCGGCGAGTAAGAAGAAAAGGAAATAAATTTTACAAAAAGAAATATTATTACTTTTTTCAAGTGAAGAAAATATTTTACTAAATTCAAGAGCCAAATATAGTCGACTAAGGGAGAAAATGTTAGGTGATAGGCAAAATTAATTTTCTAATCCCGTAATTATGGATATGCCACATTTAGTCCTACATCTTTAATAATTTATAAATGTAATTCTTTAATTTATATCCTCCACACATATTTGATCTTAACTTTGACACAGATGATTTGAGACCTCGCACATGTTAACAAATTTGTTCCTCCATAACATTTTCTAACCAACATGTGTTGCTGGGAAAAGACATGCCATTACCACTTTTTTATTGACAACAGGTTTTGGTGGAAAAAATTAACGTAAGATCAAATTTATCAATTGAGAACTAAATATGTCAAAATTAAGATAAAAAAATGTGCAAGGACGATATAAAATAATTATTCCCACGAGATATATAAATTTTATTACTATGGACTAGTTCAATTTGCAATGGAAATCTTCATGGTTGATTAAATCAACTAGCCACTCCTATACACATCTTGGTATTTTTAACCAAAAAAATAAGTTTTGCACGAACCCAAAAATATATGATATTATTTTTAACCAAAATTCTACTATATATTTTTTTTCCAACCCAAATCCTACCATCATCACTTGCTAGTGATAACTTGGAGTCAATCCTATTCCTATGTTTTAGGGTGTTGCTATGTCTGTTTCTTGCAGTCTTGTCTCGACTGTTTTATGTATTTCCATGACGTTGTCTCTGTGACTTGTGGGCCTACTTCGAACTGGGCTATTAGGCTGCACTGTTTAATTTTCTAGATAGGATTAGGGGCAGCCCAGTTATAGCCCAATCCATAAACTAAGCATGATCAAGATGTTATTTTTTTTTAATTTCAACGCAATGATGAAATATATTATTAAATAAGAGGTCAGACTCATATACTATAAATTGGTGGGTCCATGAATCTAACTCAAGTACTTGAATACAAATGTTGTGTCATTTTCACTTTGCAAATATGTTTTACTTAAATTATAATATAAACTGTTTATTATTACTAGATAAGAATGGTTCAAAACGAACTCCTGAGTTCGAATCACAACAAAACATGACAGACATTTGATTTATTATTTTTATTTTTATTTTTATATTTCATATTTTATATAACTATCAAAGTTCCGAATTTAATTCTCAGAAACAAAACAAGTAATCCACCAAAATTTATGAGTGTGGGGTCCGTCTGGTTGAAGGTGACTAGTATATGGTAGGCAAATGTAAGGCCATGATGACAGAGGAGGAAGGAGAGTGATATCTAAGGGGAAATTTTTTATTTAAATTAAATTTGATAAAATCATATCAATAACACAATAGGTACGATATATATATATATATATATATATATCATAATTAATTATTTTTTAAAATTATATATTAATTACATAATAAATATATTATATTTATTATAAAATTAATTTGAATTTAATCAAATTTGATCCGAATTAAAATTCGTCGGTATGCAAGAAAAGATACAAATCCCCAACATTGATGCGTTCCAGAAATAGGATGTGGACAAGGTTTTCTGAATAAAATTTGGTTGGGAATTCATGTAATGTAGCACAAACGACAAGTGACCAAGAATTTAGGATTTAGGATCCATTGCTTTGTTTGGCCTTTTCCTCTGGTCCCACCAAATATCAATATCATATTTTATATCCAACCGACCATACAACTTAAATGCTACGTATTACAATTTTACGTAGCATTTAATTCAACTTAATATTGTTTACTAATTAATTTAATTTTTTATTGCGAATTGATCAAAATAGTTATTTAAATTTTAAATTTTTTAAAATATTTTTATTGACTAACTAGATAATTTTTTTTTATAAATGATATCAAATTTGAAGAGAGTCCATTGAACTATACTCTTATATTTATAAGTGCGGCCGTGTTTGACGCATTAAAAAGTTGATATGTATATAGAGAGTTTTGAATTATAAATATTTGATTTATGTGAATTTGATACATTATTTGGTAATTGAAATTGAAAGTATTAATTGATAGAAGAAAAGATGGTGGGGGTAAGCGTTGAAGCATTGTAATGTCTAAATCTGATGGAAATTGAATGCAATAAAAGGTCAGATGCATGCACTAGCAGGTTTTGGAGGCTTATCCAGTGAAGAAGGAAGTCGTGTTATGTGCATGCGTGAACCGGAACCGGAACCGGATGGAATGGAATTCATATAGCAACAACCGCCCTTATTTAAGACCAAAATTAACCCGTTTCAGTAGGCGTGGTGCAATTTTAGATTGAACCGGCCAAAATTGATGGATTCGGTTTTGAATAACCAATTGAATTTTGGTTTGGTATTTGATTATTTTTTGTCTTTCAAATTTCGATTTTCGGTTCGATCTTTTATGCAGTTAATTGAACCGAACTAAATGTATATATATATATATATATATATATATATATATATATATATACTGTATTATAAATATAATAAAAAATAATATATTAATATTTTAATATCTATATTAATAACAAAAAATAATTGTATGCTTAATTTATTATAGTTATTGATTAATAAATAATTAATAACTAACAAATTAACAATAGATTATATATTTGTAATTTTTTTGTAAATTGGGTTCAAAATTGAGGCGAACCAAATCCAATATTTTGATTTGACATTTGTTATACCATTTTGACGTATCAAAAATTTGGTTAATATTTTGGGTTCCATTCAGTTGGATTAACTGAAATAAACACGACTACGTTTAAAAAAAATAGAAAAAAAAGACCAAAAATGAGTGGGACTGTAATTAATATCTGAGCGAACCATATTTATATTTTGCAATCCTGCAGGTTCCAAAGAGGAAAAATAAAATAAGAAAAAAAATAAAAAGAGAGAGAGTTGATTTATGAGTCATTAATTAAATCAAGTAAGCTAGGTTTGAAATTTCATTGAAAATATAAAACCCATTACTTTATATGAATGTACTATGAGGCAGTGGTTGATTTATAATGCTTGGTTAAGTGAAAATTTGGTTAAGTATATTCTCAATGAATTTTTAGCGAAAAAACCGATATTTTACAATAATCATATTGCATCATTGAGACAGTCATGACAATGAATTTAATTCAATCAAACATTTAATTTTGCCAAAAAAAAAAAAAAAAAAATATACAACACATAAATCCAGAAATTAAAGCTGCTTCGAGTTTTGTAATTTGCGAATGAAATTTTAGGGTATTTTGGGTTGTTGGCTAAGGTCAGAACATTTACTCCCCGACCATTTCCTAAAACGCTGCTGCAGCCCTAAGGCGTCACTATTCATCAAAAACCACATGCATTTATTTATATATGGCTTCTGAATCAATTCTTACATGTATACCTGATGACGCTTAAATTAGAAATATGATTTATCACTATAGTTAATTATCATAATAAAAAGTAGAAGATTCTAATGAATAATGGTCGTACAATGGTTATTAGTTGTTGTTTCTGCAAACAATGCTTAAATATTTGCTTCAACTAAAATCATAATAAATATTTTAATCATAGGTAAGATTGTAGTGAGTTAATTGTGGTCTAAATTTAAGTTTTCACACATAGTTTTAGTAGAATAGTATTTATTTACTATAATTTTTAAGCCGTAGTAATTTATAATATAGAGAATAACCAATTTTTTTTAGTGTAATTCATTTGGGAAAAAATTGGGGAGCCACATAGTTCATCAACTCGACGCGAAGAATTTTTGTTCTTGCATAAGTCCTTTGTAAATATACTAAACTAATGGTGTGATCATACTATATTTATCATAAAATTATTATTATAATACTGATGTGACACGATTCACACTTTTTAATATTTTCAAACCCAATCTAAAAAAAAACCCGACATGAATAAGATAAAATATATCATCATGACACACACACACACACACACACAAACATATGTGTGTGTGTGTGTGTGTATGTATAGGTCAAAATATCCCCGTAGGTAGGGGTGTAGGTGGATGAGAAAGTAGAATACAAAATTATCCTGTGGGAGTGGTGGATGAAGATAGAAGGATTCAGTGCACTTGGGAGAAAAAGGTCATCATGACCACTGCCCTATTTAGTATTTACATACATATCCCCATCACAGTTGCAAAATGAAAAGAGTGTATATATAAAAATAAATGTAAGAGGAAGAAGAAGGTGGGGTTTACTGGAATTCTCACATGGGATTTTCCCCCTGGAATTGTTTGACCACTTGTGATTTCAATATTGTTGAAGGGATCCTACTCCTAGATTTGATTTGATTTGATTTTGGATGAGAGGAATAAATGGGTTAGATTGAGGCAAGCATGAGTCTTGAGACACAAACATCACCGTCTTCCCTTAGGAAGCAACCTACCCTTTTGCCTATATTATTCTATATATGCTTCATTCTTCACCCTCTCATATCATGGTTTTATTTTGATTAATATTTTTCTTAATTTAAAATATTATAATACCCTCTTGATTTTAATGTCTGGTCAATAACGAGTTCATTAATTTCGTTAGTTTCCATTAGATTCCATTCAATTTTTATGGTGAACTGATCAAATTATATTTTTTTTTTAAAATTAATAAAAATATTTTATTGGACTAATATACATACATATATATATATGTGTGGATTATTTATTTTATCCACAAAATTTCTTTTTAATATTTTTCTAAAAAAAATCAGCAAAAATAAAGTAGTAATTATCCACCTCATCGTCTAGACAGGCTACATTATTATTTTTCATTTGAGGAGGTTATTTGTTTTCAAACAATGAGCGGGTATACATTATTATGCCAAACCTTTAGAGGAGGTAGCTATAATTTATCCTAAAAAAATATGATAACAAATCAATACTATATATCAACAGATGCGAAAACTTAAATTCCGGTCAATATTAATCAACATTTATCACAATTTTAACTATATGATCGAAGCTTGCATAAACGAGTGGTGATAATAACCATTGTGCATCCATGACTATTTAACATGCTACAAAATTTTACTTTTAATTATAGCAATTAATTAAAAAAAAGTTCGTATTTCTTCTAGTAAGTTTAGTAATTAATTATTACAGGTCAAAATCCTCCAAGTGTTTTCCTGGTTTAATGTATTATTTGTTTATTTTGTGAAAGGATAAGAATTTTTTCTCTTAAAAAAGACAATATTACTTTGTCGTATTTATATTAAATAAAGAAGTGTTAGGAGTACTGTCATATATAAAATTAATAAACTTTATATTAAAATTGAGAGATTGATGTATTTATGGGAAGCAATATTACTTTGTCGTATGGTGCGTGCACCAGATGCATTTCACTTTGTTTATGTGCTACATTTATTTTTACAAAAAATGAATATCATGCCGTATTTATTTATTTATTTTTGGTGAAGGACATTATTGTAACTTTAATAACTTTTAATCATTATAGAGATCCATCACTTTGAGAGCCTTTATGCTTTACATTATTTGCCTCCAAAGTCGCGCTTCGATTTGTTTACTCTTCTTTGATGGAAAGTACCAAAACCCCCCAAAAAGCATTATTTATTTCAAAAAAGTGGGATCTAGGAAAATTAATTGCATTACAATTAATTAAAATCCAATTACATAACACTATTTGTAAGGTTATATGTCAAGTTAAAACCTTATAATAAAAAAATTTCGAATTCGAGTCTTACGAATATATATATATATATATATACACATATATATTACTTTTATAGTATGTTGTTATTTTTTTATCTTGTTTGATCGTAGATGTTAATTTGAAGTATTGATATATTAAACGATATAATGGATCGCATTCTATAAAAATAATAATAAATAAAAAATGGTAAATATAAGAATATTTGGGAATGAGAATAAAATTAAAAATCATTAATGATGATGTGGAGTGATACGTAGGATTAGGAAGAAGAAGCACGTAAGTGATGGTCACGTGGCAGTGCAATGGTAATAGAATGCGATTAAGAGTGCTGAATTGTAAAGACCAGCGCACTATGTCAGTGGTTCACGTGGACATCTCGTGTCTTAGCCCCATCACAATTATGCCTTTTTTGATTTGCATTATGCTCCAACACCCACTCTTCTTGAATTCATGAGAATTTGGCATATGATCTCACGCGGGGGCTTCCACAATTAGCATCTCGTGGGCCCAACATCCACTCCTCATCATTCCCATAATTCTTTCAATCATACCTGCATTTTATTTTAAATACACTTTGTTTTGTACTTACAAGTTAATTAATCATTTACTTTCTCTTTATTTATTATATATTCTTTGTCTTCTATAATACGTACGAGTTACCTAATTAAATAAAATATCCCGTCAAAATCATTAACCTACCAATCAAACGTCTGTATTATTTAGGGTCATCAAACACTAGTTTTCAAATGTTGTAGGTCTTGATCCCAACAAATCAATTCTGGAATTTCATTCGACGTATAATTTTTTTTATAGGAAAATATAATTTGATTTGGGTCTTGTGCTACTTCTATTCCAAGAAAATACTTAAAATTTTAACTTCAAAAGCAGAATTTAGATTGTCCTTGGTGTAAATTTATGAGTGGGTGGTGAATGATGTACCATGTAAAGTCATGATGCTATGTATGATCCATTAATTCATGTACAAGTATTGTACATTGAATTTTGGGAGTGGGAAATAGAGAATATGTGGACAAGTGAAGGGTGGGAATTGGAGGATCCTGAACATCAAAATCCCCAAAATGCTTCCTAGTTCTGCAATGAAGTGATGATGATTTTGGGGCAGAAAGAGAGGTTTGCTGCAATGACTTGGCACATGTATATGTGTTAACTGGACCTACAAGTTACCAGTTTAAGGAGCATATGTTGGCTGGTTGACCATCCAAATCCCCCAAACCAAGCTCTTCACTGGTCCCAACTCTCATCGCTTTATTGCTCATCTCTAGCTACCTATTCTCATCATCATTTCTTCATCCATCTCTCTCTCTCTAGATTTTTATTTTTCTTCTTACATGACAAAACTTGGCGTTGGAGATAGTTTGCACATGGGCTTGTAACCCCAGCATAATAGTCAGTGTTGATTCCTTTCCGCTTAAGGATAGCAGCACGGAAAATAAGACTGTTGAATGAATTTTATGATTTAAATCAGAATACGTACCTGAATGAGATGTAATAATATCATGAATTCAGAATGGAAATCAATAGTTTGATGAAATTTTATGTGCCAAGATTGTAGTATTATTCTCCACAAATACACATGCATGACATAATTTGGCAATGATGAGGAAATTAAGCGACCTCTCTTTCTTTACAACACCACCCCCACAATCAAGAATTGAACCCTTAAAAACGCAAGGCCTTTTACACTAATTAACAAACTACGTACTGCCTTCATTCTCTGCCTTCTCCGTATCAAGAATCTGCCAAATGCTGCACATTCGTCGCCTGGTACCCTTTTGCCGCCACCGGAAAGTAGTTCCCGCTAGACATCGGCACCGGGAATCCCATCCCGGCTGCCGGTCTATTCGCTGCCACCCGCTCGAGGGACTGAACTTGGTTTTTCAAGAACTTGACGTAATGAATCGCCTCATCCAGCATCGAAGCAGTGTCCATCTTAGTTCCCCCGGGGACCAGTCTCTGCAGAATCCTTATCCTCTCACTTATCCTCTCCCGGCGGTGGCGTGCCGCCACGCTCTGAGGGTCAGTGGATATCTTCACGTTCCTCCTCTTGGGCGGCTTCACGGATTCCGGGTCAATGTGGATCGGCTGCATTGCCGCTATCCTGAAAATCATCTCCCGCATTGCAGCCATCGAATTCCGCTTCTGCTGCGACCCACCTGAAAATTCATCCGCTTTCCATCTCCCACCACTGGAACTCGGCTGCTGCTGCTGGAGGAAGGCTGCCGCGGATGGGTCTTGATGATGAACCCCGCCGGAAAACGATATGGTGGAAGGCTGGAGGGTCATGAATGTAGGCGAAGAAACATGTAAATTTTGATCAAGACTATTATTACAAGGGATGGGTGCAACATTACTAGAACTCCCATGATGGCTGCTGAATTCCATCATGGGAATCTCATTAACATCAGAGTAATTCCCCGAGAAATCAGGAAGCTTCTCCATCTGCATCAACATCATTTCCATCTGATCCTCAGCAGCAGATTTCATGAAGTCGATATCCATGGCTCCCTGGATTTAGCTTCCGTTTTATATATATGGGAGAAATGGGCAGAAAGTGGGGTTTGTAGGAGGGGAACAGAGGGATGGGTAAGAGGAAGAGAAGAGCGTGTAGACTGAGAGTTGTATCAGAAGGAGCAGTGCAGTGGGAGTAATTCGCTCACAGTAGCAATTAGGGTCTGTGGGAGAGGAAATGAAGGGGGAGAAAGAAGACTGAAGAGGAATAAAATAGTGATATGGGGAACAGCCTAATTAGCCCACTGCCAAACATATCTACATACATATAACAACTGCTTCACTAATATTATACGAATAAAAAAATACTTCACTTATTTTTATTATATAATATAATATAATTATGTCAAATCATAAAGTTGGTGAACTTTTTCCCTTTTTTTTAAAAAAGAAAATGTGAGAAATTAATAAAGAGGTTGTATAAAAAAATAAAACAATCTTCTCTACCTTAGCTGCTACATTGTATGAGAAATGTCAGATATTGGGGTGTATGATTATTATATTGCTTCATAGAAAAGCAATGATCCTGCAAATTGATCACTTGCTAGCTAGCTACCTATATATAAAGATCAACTCTTCTGAAATAATCATGGGCCATTTCTTACACATCATCAGTCCTAACAAAATGAATTTTGTTTACACTATAATCAAATAATTAAATACATCACACGGATATTGATTAATATTTTATTTATAATAAAGAATTAAATACGTCATGCGGATATTAGTTAATATTTTATTTATAATAATCAATTAATAGTAAACAACTCATATTGCAACATTTCTAATGAATTGAAATCATAGATACAAATTCTCTTGGAATCTCTGCTTTATCACTATTAAATAAATAAATAATATCTAATATATAAGAGAAATTGTAATTTTTTATCTTATAAGTATGGGGACGACAATTTTAGTCCGAGACAAAATTTGTTAAAATAGACAGAAAAATGCACCTAATTAAGCTGGTCCCGTGCACTTTTTTGGCTATTTGCTCAAACTCTAATCATTGTTATCCTCAATTTATTGCAAAATTCTTAAAATTCCAAAAAAAAAATTTTACTAAATTGAATTCATACAAGACTAAAATTACTACTCTACATACTTAATATTTCAATCAAACTTAATATATAGTTAATATTTATTTATAAAGACATTTTTTTCTTTGTTTTGTTAACTTATAGATATTAGATAGTGGAAATGAGTAAAGATTGATGAAAATATTGGCTTATCAGAAGAATTTGGCCCACTGCAGTGGCAGAGATCTAATCTACCAACTGTTCCAGGGTTGCCATAAGTGCTTTTGCTGGTTGAACAAATATATATTACAAATTAAATCATTATTGTAATATAGTATGAGTATGTGTGCATTTGAGTGGAAGCTTAATTTCATATATATATATATATATATATCAGTGACTCTAACTTTGGCTTAAAATTTACATTCTTTTAAGAACCCTAAAACCCCACTCACATGACACTCGTCAGACCCCTCTTTAAATCAGCCACTGCCACTGCCACTGCCACTCCACCACCCGCTGCCGGTGGGGGTCAGCTTTCATACTCCGGTGCCGCTGCTTCCATTACATGTTCAATATTTTTAAATCACATCAATTCCTCCTCAATATTATTATTATTCTTATAAATTAATATGATCAGTCATTTAAAAATAAATAAAATCAAATTTATTATCTAACAAATAAACCAGTTATATATTATTCTTTTATTGCGGAAATGTAAACAGCGTAATGGCATCTCCTTGGAGAGACTTGTGTCCATATAACTTGGATCCTAGCAATATATTGATGATAATTACATATAAAATATACGGTAAATTATATTGCACGTACTGTTTAAAATTAAATTTAACTACACAAGCACTCTTTATTATTAGTTTATATAATTATAAATAGACCCTTCATAATTATAATTATAAATTACATCAGCATCGCATCGGTAGTAAACATTTATATCAACACTCTTTGAGGTAAATTATATCGACACCCGACCCTTAACGCACGGGTCTATTTATAATTTTATAAAATGTGGGAGTGTGTGTAATTAGATATGATTTTAATTAGAGTTATTTATATAAATAAATATTTATCTTAAAAATATATGTATAATCTCATAAAAAATCTTGATAGGAATAAATAATTGCCTTTTACAGGGTAAGTTGTCTAATTAAAAATGATAGTGGATTTTTTTTTAAAAAAAAAAAAATAAAGGGAGCAACCATTCTGGAAAGTTCAGAGTTTCCCCCCACCCCCACCCTATGAACCAAAAATGTAGGTTGAAACAAATAGGGGTTGGCACACTAATCGAGGAGGATCAGGTTATGACTGCAACTACTGTTTCATGTGCTGCTCTCTCAACCGAATTACCAGCGGTGAACTACCTTCCTATTTCCTATTTCCTATTTACTTCTTATTACCTTCTCCATACCTACTTCTATTTCTCTCAATTCATTACACTAATTTGCCCCGTCATCATCGTAAATTAATTATGCCTTTTTTTTATATTTATATATTTCAATAAATTAAGCAGTTAAGTAATATATCAATTCAATTAATACATCTAATTATTAATAAATAGGTAAGAGTTCGACCAACCCCCATCCAAACGAAAAAAAAATTCAATATAACTAAACATTATGAGATAAATTACAATAAATTCAAATAAAATGATATAAATACAATTATTTGTCATATTAAATTAATCATAATACTAGCTTTGTTTATGTTAAATTTTTTATCATTCATGGGCTGATACAATTAATTTTCTTATCATTGATAAAATTAACAAAGTAACGTATGATATTGGACTCACGAAAAATACCTTTTGACTTAACTATAAAGGACCATTCGTCTGACTTGACCATCGGAGAAATTACGCTTAATTAGCACCTCTAACGATTGGTGTTTGTTTTCAAACTAAATTGAAAAAAGAAAATTGGAACGTTGAGCAACATGACAGTCAAACTTCAGATCTAGACCTTATCAATATATATTTTGGTTGCATATATACAGTAAATTTATCAATTAATTTTAAATACACCTATATATATATATATATATATATATATATATATATGTATGTTACTTTGGGTTTTGGGGGGGAAGGGAGGGGTTTCTTTTTTTTTTTTTTTCTCAATAGACAAGGTTGAGATGAGGGTGCGGAAAAACTCCAATGAGGACATATTTAAATAAATTAGAATGAGAGGGACTTGTAACGGGTATATAATAAATAGTGCTATAATTATATAAGTTGTGAAGACGACCTTTGGGGTAAGCGACAAACTTTATACATTGTATCAATACACACTTCCAATTTTCTAATTTGTTCAAATTCAATCCCTTGTTACTTTATTTTTCTCATCCTTCCTAGTCGGTGTCTCATAATTCACTCACTTTCAATTTATTGTCAAGTCGCTACCACCATTTTTTAACATTCATACTCTAACAATATTTAGGTTAATTAATAAAATATATATATATATATATATATAAATAAATATCATATTCAACATTTGTATCAAGTATTTATAGATCTAATTTATTATACGATCGATTATTATGTATCCTCATCGGATAGCATCACTTCTCATGCCATCAAGAGCCTCTACTTGAAGTCCTTACTGTGTTTATGGAATGAATGGGACGAGACTCGTATAAAGATAAAAAGATTATTGCCTATAAATTAGGCTGCATTTTGAACTAAGAAATATTGGCATGTAACAATTACATATTTAATTTTCTTAAAAAAAAATACAAATAAATTAACTATACCCAAACCCTATATATTAGGTGCAGTAATAACTAAAATAATCATATCTTCACATTTTAATATTATTGCACACAAACTTTCACACCCACACAGCCACAGGCAAACACGGCAATAGGAAAGGAAGCATGTGTTGGGTTTGAGGGGCTGTTTGGTTGCCTGCTTTTCCGCAACAAGCAAGAAAACGCTCTCAATCTCAGCGCAGCACCCTGATTTCAAGCACCGTCCAAATTTTAATACAAGAAGTACCACTAGGACATGAATATTCACTCTCTTTGAATTCATGCATGTCCCCAGCCATTAATCCCCGAAAAAAAAAAAAAAAAAAAGGTATATTTTTATGAAGAAGACATGAATAAAGGGACATGTTCTCTGCAATAAGATGTTCGATTGGATAAAAGAATCCAGACGAGAGAGATTTTGTTGTTGGGTCCGTCCTATTTTTTAACTTTGCATTATCACCTTATCTTATCCCCCCCCCCCCCCCCCCCCCAAAACCCCACCCCACCTTCTATTTTTTATATAATACCTATCTCTACTATTATACACAAATAATTCCTTAAATTGTTACCTAACACACCTATACACATACATACATGTATATAAATATTCATTCGTTTTAACAACATATATCTTCGTCCCACACTAGAGACGATCAAGTCTAATTGATCCAATTTAGGACGAAAACGAAATACGATTCTCAAAATTTCAAACTCTACACATTGTCAAGAATTTATGTTTTCGGAGTGATTCGGATCACAGGTGGTTGTTCACCTCACGTCCTTAGAAAGATAGTGGCCTTGAGAAAAGAAACTAGATCGTTAGGCTCGTTGACAAAGATCTTCCGATGCTTATGTCAGTGAAATATTCAAAATTGAGTAGGTAGTAAAAATGTGAACTCAAGCGATTTGAGTATGTTTTTTGGTGTAATAAATGGCTTATCATAAATGATCCAGACATGGGATATTTATAGTACCTGAGTGGATCTACCAGCTTGCTTGTAAGGTTCACTCGTGATTTATCGCGTGGCATCATCTCAATCCCTTGGTGTGAGGATCAATGGTTGGTAGCACAATGGGTTGGATTGGATACGGGTCAGACTCGCGACCCGATCCGACCCATTAGTCTCCGAGTGAAAACATTCATGGCCCGAACCCGACCCAACATAATGACCCGCGACTCCTGTACCCTCCCGACCTTTTGATAATATTAATAGCCAACTTTAGGGTATTTTCGTCCTTTTCGCAATAGTCATATTAATCCCCTGTCAAGGAGACATGTCTATTTATACGTACATAAATATACTATATATGATCCGGGGTATATATTCTAATTAAGTTGTAGAAAGAATACATGTATATATATATTCCCTTCTTTTCCACACTCTTTCTTTAATTTGTCATTGGAAATTGCAGTCAGAATTTATTATAGTACAGAAATCAGAGGTGGTCCCCCTTTTTGTTGTGCTTTTACTTCCAAGATGATTTCAAGTAATTGGAAGGATTTCAGTTTTTCCCTCCATTGCAGGAACCAAACAGTCAGGAAACGTGTAACGCTTGTTGCCTGGTTACAAGTATTGTGTTCTCATTTTCACAAGTACGCTTTATTTTCTTGGTGGGGAAAAGTGTGGTCGTTGAATTGAATTTCTTTGATGGAGAGAGAGTGGGGTGAATTCTTAGTACAACTTACTTGTTCCTTCTCAACTACACAATCTTTCAAAACATCGATTTTTGTCCAAGTTGGACTGCTTACAAATGATTGATGTGTGTTTAGCGTTGGAACATACATAGCGAGATATTTTAACGTACAATTATATTTATACCCCTTCTCTGGTTTATTTATACAAACTATTCATGTCGTTAGTTAATTATAAAAAATCACCCTTGACGGTTAAAAAACTGGGTTAGTTTATGTAATGATGTACACATTTATGAAGAATGTGAAATTATATGTGTATATAATTTTTCAGAAGATATGGGTGGTTTACATAAATAAAGCATATGTTATGGAGTGTAAATATAATCCCTATTTTCAATTATCGGACACTATGGAATATGGCATTTTCTGAAAGGATGATTTGAAGTCTTACGAACAAGTTCGAGATCATGGATTTAAGTCCTACCACACTTTATATAAATTTATTTTATTATTTTTAATAACAGTGGTGGAGTGACTGAAAATTGATGAATATCTCAATTTATTAAGATATTAATATAATCATACGATTTTATTTTATTAATGGATAAAAATATATAAGCAAAAAGTTGGTTAAATATGGTTATCCAAATTAATTCTTGCTCTTATTGCAACATGGACAATACAACATACAGATGAACATGAGCGTATGTTTGTTTGTGAAGGCAACGAGCATGCATATGAAACTCATAAAAGATGACTGCAAGAATTCAACCCTCATAAATGCACGTAGGCTGACTATTGACCTTTGAGGTTGCTGGTTTCACATTTTTTGGGCCTCACATGTACGTACTATAATCAAATCAAACGCCTCCTATTTCGTAGGCCCACACCTAAAGCTTAATAACCCCCATCATACATCAATCATGTCATGCCCGACTCGCACTTGTCTGTCTTACAAACGAAAATGTTGATTAGATACTCTCATGTTTACAGAGAACGGAACCAAACTAATCAAACCTACAAATTCTGAAAATCAGAGATCATCGGAACAGGACAAGGGACTTCATTTGGAGGCGCTTATTCCGGTAGATAAAGATACAAACTTCAGATTGAAGTGGCATTTTTATTAATTTTTTGTATAGGGTGCGATTTATTCTTTGTACAGACACACTCACATGTACAGGAGTTTTCACAATTCTAATAAATGGGGAGAGATCTACGTCAAATTTCTTGTCCAAACACAGGCGACTTCAATAAGGAAAAAAAAGATCATACATCAATCATGTCGTATATTAACCTTAAAACCTCTTGTCTAATTATGACTATAAAGTTCAAGCATGTCTGCGTGTTCACACCTGAAATCAAACCAAAGATCGATCAGCCCATGCATGTCCTACATTTTTCCACATTCCGTTGTTCTTTCAGCAAGAGAGATAAATATAACACAGTTTTAAAATATTGATTAGTAATAAATACTCTGATAATTCTCGAATTCATTACATCATAGTTATTTATGAGATGACCTCAACTTCAACTATGAAATTAGAACTTCATTAGTATTCTTTATTTTCTTAATTCCCTGAATGAGAAGTCCAAGCACGTATTGAATTTTTCATTTTAAATTCTGATATATCTTTTATTTCATTTAATATACATATATTATGGGTACAAAATATTTTTTAAAAAAATTAAATAAATGTCAATGTATTTATGATGTGGATATATTGATAAAATAGAATATACAATAAGATTTAGAATTAAAAATTCAATCCAATAGCACATTTTAATCTTGTTGTAAACCAATTGGATCAGTAATGAGAAGAGTTGGAGCGTTGAATTGGATCAGGGGGTGGATCCATATTGCCTAGCTACAGTCTTACATCCAAATGAACTGGGCTTCTTCACTGTCCGATTAATGAGCCACATAAACGGACCAAAACCCGTAGTAGACCTGCAGGGCTTATTGCATATGGATAGCAATCAAATATTCTTTCCTGTTTTGTCTTCGATCATGTCAGATATGTTTCTTCCGACATTATGACATGTTACGGTTAACTGTTGTTAGCAATCCATCCGCCACATATCACTCATTATCAATGGAGACCTAGCTACAATTCCGCCTTATACTTTTTCCCTGTTGTTTTTTTTTCATATTTTCCCTCCTAAATTTCCACTACAAAAAAATTAATTATTCATTACACTTAGATCAATATGACTTAATGTTCCTACTAAATCAACACTGTGTAAAATTAACGCAAAAGATTTAATTTTTGATCATGATCAATTAACATTGGCTGTAATTTTATTTTTGGTGAAAACGTTACGTATCAGGACGAAATGAGTTTGTTTTACACGATCAATTATAAGGGTTTGTTTTGTCAAATAATTAGGTTGTACTTGACTGAAACTTGGGAACGTTGCAATTAATGTTCCACTTTCTTGAAATATAATGTTGCAATGATGCATTTGATTTAAATTTGCTTGGTGATATATAGTGGAATGAAGGAAATCCTATGTATATATTATCTGTAAAATCAGAAACTAATCAGTTGCAAATGATGTGAAAACATGATGATGTCTAAATTATGAATCTTGAACTCTACGAATTATGAAAAGAGCATGTATCAATTAGTCGAATGATTTTTCCAAGGTCGTTAGCACATCAAATAATGCACAGTACAGTACAGTCCAGTCCTGCCTGTGCTTCATTATTTTGTTTTCAGTTATTTCCTCATCATGCCCTTCTTTCATAAAACCCCTCTTAATATCATTACTACTTAATTATTTTCCTATTAACATATATGGTTGGATGCTTTCAAGCCACCTACATCTCAAATTAGTTTTCCAAAAAATGAAAAAAAAGAATATTTTGAAATGGATTTAATATCTTTAAGCTACTTTTTTTTGTTATTTTTTTCAAAATGTTTTAGAGGCGTGAAATATTGTTATGGTCTGATTACAATATTATTAAAAAATAAATATATATTTTTATAAATTATTAACAATAAAATTCAATACAAACATTTGTATGTACTGCATCCGGCACTCGTTTATTCATTATATTTAATGTCTCCAAACAAGGCATCATCAAAATTTGAATTTTTTTTTAACTATGATTTTAATGACTCAATTGCATTTTTAATTTACTCTTTCACATTAAATTTAAATTTATTTATTTATATTTAATCAAAAAAGAATACTATAATATGTAGTTGAATTCAATTTCAACATTTTATCTCTTCAAATACAAATATATATATATATATAAATTCTCTGTAATATATATAATGGACAAATTATTCTCCTAAAAATATCAAAAGAGATAATTTGTATTAAAACATTTATAATTATACGATCATCAGCATTATTAGCATATAATAAGAGAAGATTAGAAAAGCGGAGTAAGTAATGATGCAACCCCATTTCTAGGAATTGGCTTTAAAAGAATATTTTGAAGCTTCCATTAAAGCAAATTAATTAAAGTTCTCTCGAAAACTTTAGGTCTACGACCACACACATATATATATATATACATAAAGCTGCATGCATGTTACCCTTCACACACACATATATATTATATATATATATATATTATATATATATATATAAATATATAAATAGAAGATTTAAATTGTCAATAAAGTGGTAATATAAATACCAAATACAATGTCAATAAAGTGCACTAAAAAGACTAAATGAAGAGAAATCAATCAATACAAAAATTCAACCTTTTTTTCCCCCTTTCCCAACTTTAAAAAAACTGGGCTGTTAAGCAACATCATACTCTTCCTCTTCCTCTTCCTCTTCCTCTTCCTCATGCAAACACAAACACACCACACTCACACTCACACTCACACTCACTCATCTTCTTAAAGCAACTTTACCCTCTCTCTCTCTCTCTCTATATATATATATATATATATATATATACACTTTCACTTTTTTATATATCTATAATAATCATACACACATATATACCTCAATTTATATTTTGTATATATCTATGTACTGTGCACGTGCAACTTAGTGGTCACGTGCCGAGACCTTCACAAAAGAAGACAAGAAAAGGAAGGTCTAGTAGGTATATATAGACTATATATAGAGAGAACTAGAGAGTTTTTTAGGGCTTCTTTTTTTTTTTTTTTTTTTTTTGGTGTATGTGTGAGACCAAATCATTGCAAGAACAAGATTTTCTAATCTAACATTATTCCTACCTTTATCTCTTTTCCCTTTTCCCCCTTCTTCTTCTTGATCCCTAGATTTCAATATATCTATATATATTGCCTAATTTATTAATATTGCTTATTTAGTTATAGGAATTATTAATTAAGACAAGAGTGATTTTTAGCACCGACCCATGTCGTACTATATATTTTAATCCTATTTATATGGTTGTAAATAATTTGGCAGATCATGAGCGTTCCTATATATATTATTAAAAAAATTCAGGATTCTTGTCTCCATTTAAGCATTTCCGCAGGATTTATTTCCGTCTATAGAAATTAATTAATATTAAAACAGTTTGGTAGTAGTAATAATTAATAAAAAGCAAAAGGTACGTAGCAGAGAAATGCTTAGTCAAACTTGCCATTCAGACAGTAATTATTGTACAAAGATCAAGATAAGTGTACTGGATTGGATAGTAAAAACAGATACATACGAGATTTCAAGCGTAGGTTGTTTGGAATCATTTGCATCTACCTAAGCACCCAACGCTCATAATTTCCCATCTTTTTATAATGGAGAATGTGGGTCGACTATCTCGTATTTTTTATTTTATTTTGAATTTAGTATTTTCGTATCTCATATTTTATGTATCGCATATATATGTATTTATTTATTTTTTTTGTTCATTTTGATGTAATTGATCAATATGCATTTTAATTTGTATTCGCAAATGAACATGAGATCAATGATCAGGAGGGGTTGTTTAGTTTTTATTACATTTAATATTTATACTATGATAAAGAAAACTTTTTGGTATACTAATTTTTTAAAACAAAAAGTTACCTTTTATTTTATTTCTTCTCTTTAAAAAAATTGATCAAATTAGTAATTTTAATAATCTCACAATTATATTTTTCGTTCCTCTTAGCTACCCACCACTCCACATTTTTCTCACTTACTTCTCCATATTTATTATAATTCATAATTATAATTTATTATTTTCATAATTTTTTTTTGTTATCATCTCACATCAAGTTTTTTTTTTAAATGCTTGCCGGAACCACAACAATGATAACTAGTATTTATATATATATATATATATATAAATGTATATCATGCTTATAAAAATTTATTTTTTGTATAATCTGAAAGAAGCGAAGGAGATCCAAAGGTTATAAAGAGAGGGGAAAAAGCAAAATTGGTCCCTTAACTTGAGGGAGATTGCAATCTTAGTCCCTTAACTACAGTGAAAATGGGAATTTTAGTCCTTTAACCTAATTTGTGGCAAACTCCACCCTCTATTAAACGATATGGTGGGACTATTTCTACTTTGATGAAAAGTACAAGACAAAAGTCATTACTATCTCAAAAGATGGAAGTCTAAAATTGCTACATCCAAAATTAAGGGACTAGAATTGCAAATTCCTCAGAGATATGGGACCAAAAATACAATTAACCCAAAAGAGATGCATGAGATATACATTTGAGTGGAAAAAGGGCAAAGGCATTCTGGTGATGAGAAGAAGTATAGAAGCGTTGATAGAAACATTTGAAACAGCATTTTTGGTCAGTTTCTTCCCACATTTCGCTTTCATGGAATAACTCAGAACTTTCTTTTTACTCCATACATACACATACATTAAATATACATGCACACACACACACACACACACACACTCGTCTTTGTTCTCATCTCTCTGTTTGTTTCCTCACTTTTTGCGTGACTGACTCTACAGTTTCAGAAAACCGAGGAATGGAGATCTTAACCATATATATATATATATTATATATATATATATAATCAGAACACACATGATGGCCTAATTCCTTTCCTAAATCATAGTGGGACTTTCTTTCCTTATGGATAATAATATAACTCATAATTACTGTAATAATGACATATTGAAATATATACCAATTCGTGAAATCCTAAGTTGTTCTTTTTATGGGTGGTCTTATTACATACATATATATATATACATATGATCATTTTAAATATTAATTTATTAATCCAAAATGAAATCTCTTACTAAGAGGTTAATTACTTTTTGTTGGAGATATGGGCATTCCCATACATCTGTACGTATGATACATAAATGCATTGATCAGACAATTCAGTCACAGAATACAAAAAACAAGAAAATTTGCCATTGAGGTGCAGGCTGCAAACCTTTCTGAGTTTTCTCCTCAGTCGAACTGAAAAAAAGAAAAGCTTCAGGTTCAGGTTCAGGTTCAGGCCCTCCCCCCTCTCTCTCTCTCTCTGAACTAACCATTAATTCATCTGACTCAAACATTCAGATATCAAACAGAAAGAGAGGAAAAAAATAAAAGCAAGGATGAGAAGAGAAGAGTTCATGAGACCCAATTCATTAATTATCAAAGGCGTTTGAATGCTGCAGTGCCAGATAAATCAAAAAAGGTGAAAAGTAGAGAAAAGAGAAAGCCAAGAAAGGGTGTATATACAACTCAAAAAGGCATTGTTTTGGAGTACTTGAAACTTGATTTCATCTTCTAATTTATACTCTTGCCAAAACCCACCTGCATTCATGGCTGGCTGGGGCAACAAAATCATAAACACGGAGCTATATATATAGTTGTATATACACAGAAGCAAGTCAAACGCCCAGACGTACGTACTCACAATCTGAAACATCTTTTTCAAGATATCATCACGTCTAGCTAACATAAAATTTTAAAGAAAAACCAAGAACTAGAGATGATGATAGAAGCTGGGAAGATCATATATTATATAATAATAATAATAATAATCAACTGTGATTCAAGAAAAGCTAACATGGGGAAGGAGGCATGAGATTCAACCCTAAATCGTCCTTCTCAAGAACCAATCTTGTCTTGTTTGTCTCTGTTGAGGAGTTGTATTCTGGGTGCAATCTTTTCTTGGAAGAGAGTGGCACACCAAACAGCTTAGTTCTGCAGGCTTCATTGTTTGTGGGCTCTTCAAGAATTGTCACACTGCTCTGTGAAGTTTTGCTTGGAGAAGAAGATGAGTTGATGTTGAAGGAGCTCAGAAAACCGTTACCTTGCTTAGGGTTTGCTGCCATCTGTTGGTACCCTATGAGTTGGTTCAAAGGCTTCTGAAGCAGTGAAGAGCCATTAATGGAAGTGGCCGCTGGTGCAGAAGAATTAGATGAGTTGCAAACGAATAGAGAGGAGCTATATGAATTGCTAGGAGCTACTGGTTTGACATGGTTTTGGACGAAGTATATGATGTCGTTGTACAGTTTTCTCATGTGGGCTAACTCGGACATGAGCATGTTGTTGTTTCTTCTAAGCCTTTCGTTGTCTTCAGACAGTGCCGCGAATGAGGTGGTAGTACCGTTATTGTAGCCACCACAAACACCACCACTTGCGGCGTTGGCCACGGGGGGGACTGCGCCGGTAGGGGATGGGAGTGGTGGTGGTGAGTCACACCAGTTGTTTGGCTGTTCATCGGAATCAGGTGGAGAGATGCTGACTCGGCTAGGGTAGGGGAAGAAACTTTGGCCGGTGATGGGATGGTGGTGGTGGTGTTGGTGGTTAAGGGCCACCTGTGGCTGAGCAGTTTTCCTCCGGTGGATCTCACATAACAAGTGTTTCTCCCCTTTCTTGAAGAACTCATTTGCAAACTCCCATCTATCCGGGACAATCTTTCTGAAACCCTAGTTCACCAAACCCAAAAGAAAAATGGATAAGAAAGAAAGACGAAGAAAAAAAAAAAAACATCCATGTACAATCATATACAAAAAGATTAATTATTTCATGCATTTGAATGAAACACGACATGAAGTTTTTACACCATGAATCCATCTGTATGCATGTTGTGGTGTGCGAAAAGCTGATGAAACTCAACTCACATAGGTGTTGAGTTGGCGGACGAAGCTGGAGAAATTGTTGTGCTTGAAGTAGTTAGGGAGGAGGTCTCTGGCGAACTCCGGCGGCCGCCAAACAACGAAGGTGGTGTCGTCTTCTCCCCAAGAAACTATGTGGTCGGTGGTGGGATCATCAACAAGTTGGTAAGTCTTGGTGAGAAATGGAGCAGGGACTGATTTGTGTGAGTCTAAGGATAACAATATACCCTCACAGTTATCCAACATCAAAGCCATGGAACTATACAGAACCTTTTTCCTGATAGAATCTTGGTTCTTGAAAATGAGGGTTTTTGAGTGGAGTGGGGGGGTTTGAATGATGAGTGGAAGTGTGAAGTAATTTGTATAGAGAATTTTGAGTTCTTCAGTGAAATTTTAAAATTTGGGAAGGAGACCTCGGGTATGTAGTGAGAGAGGAATATGTGTCTGTCTGTCTAGGACTGTGAAATAAGGGCCTTTCAAGATAAACCCGTGACAATCCTTTTCTCTCTCTCTCTCTAAATGGGCAGTGCACACACTCACTCACTCACTCACTCACGCACAAGAGAGGTGAAGAGAAGAGAGAGAGAGGGGTTAGTGGGGGAAGTAATTGACGGTGCCACCCTTCTTTCTTCTGTTCCTTTTCATTGTCCTTTTTGGGAAAAACTTTTTTCTTCTTTTTGTTTGTCTTCTCATCTTTTAAACCACTGATACTGCTCTTTTGCTGGACTACTCTCCACTGCAGATATTCTTGTATTTTTCTCTCCTATTTCCTTATTTCTTTTTCTCTCCACTCCTTCTTAATAATTTAATACTATTTATTGAATATTATCCACAATAAACCATAAGATTATTACTATCGCAATTGTCAATAAATCATCATATGCAAAATGGCTTATATTCAATAATGATCTACCAAGTATAATTTTCATCTCATGAATCTTCTAGAAACAGTCACCAAAAATATATATAATTAAGAACGGAATAAATAAATGAACCCCAAGAAAAAAAAAAATCACTAATTAAAATAATTATGGTAGTATCACAAACCAAGGGGCAATTCAGTCAGTACAGACATATATTCCCTCATTTGCAAGATCCCAATTTATTATAGGAATAATAATAATTAATTAATGAAATAAAGAAGAAGAAGGTGGTGTAATCAGCTCAGGTCAAACGAGTGTACTGATGTAGCTTCCACATTAATTTTTGTAGGTATCTCCTTGTTGTTTAATGGCGACCAAACCACACACAACACACACTATCCCTCTCACACGCACACCACATATTTTAGGGATCCCCCATACCACCACCTCCTACTGCCCTTCTGCAGAATATATATTGTGTAATAAGGAAAAGCCACACTTCGAATTACGTGATGGGATTTAAAGCCTGTGCCTGTGCCTGTGGGCTGTGGGGTGACGACATTTTTCTTCTTCTTCTTCTTCTTCTCTTCTTTTTTCCTTAATTTCTCCTCTCTTACAATAATATTCCAAACTTCAAAAAAAAACATCATGCATACAGACAGACAGACAGACACATATACTCTCTGCTCATTCTTGACCTTTCCTTCTGTTTTTCCTGCCCACTAATACACACACTACTGTTCTGTGCTGTGCTATCATCAACTGTTTACCATTGGGGAGCTTCCGATCCTCTTCCTGTTTCTTTGACCCTGCGATTTTTGGCTCAGGTGTCTCAGGTGTTTGAATTATTGGCCTATAAAGTTTCCATGAATATCCATAAATCTAATCCCTTTTTAATTTCTTTCCTTTTAATGCCCCAAGAAAATTAAATTTATTCCAAAAATAAAAAAGAAAATAAAAGAACCCTCTCCTTCTTTTCTTATCTTTTTCATGTCGTCTTCACCAAAGAATGCACATTTTCTAACGGTTAATTAGGTAAAATCTACCTCTATTAATCGTAATTTTTTTTTATTAATAAGTCAGTTTTATGAATGAAAAAATTAAACCAGAATGAACCTATTTTAACTATTCCTATAAGTGAATTTAATGCCATTAGATGTACATCTTGCCGTTATAGTCTCGTCAACGTACTAATAAATCAAGTTCAATTTTTATCAAAACAGATTCTATGAGAAGATATCATATAAGGTCACAAAATCATTTGTAATGAGGTACTTCAATTGAAAAATTAACCATCAGACCACCATTTCAGTGGTTCATGACCCTTAAAAAATTATCATCAAAATTCAGAAGGGTATATGAAAATTTAAAAATAAGTAAATAGTTAATTACCTTTTTTTTTTTAAGATGGAGGGCTATATATATATATATATATATATGTGTGTGAAAAGTAAAAGACATTGATTAAATTTTGATGAGTAATTATATATAGTAGGGACAGTAAAAAGTAAAAGAATAGGAAAATGATGAGTAATAATTTGAGCAAGATACCCTCAACTGATTATTTTGATGATGGGGTTTGATCTTGATGGTCATAATGGGGGGAAAAAGTTAGCACTGTTGCAGTTCCCCACTGTTATGATTATTTCTATCTTTTTCAGTTTTTGTGTGGCTGTTCTCCACATTCATCATCTAATCCTATGTTGCCCAATTAGTGGGACTATATCTATATGCACACAACTTTCTTGGACTTGCTGTTAATGTCTTGCCTCACAAGCCATATTTCAAACCATATACCTACCTACCTCCTATCGCCTCTGCTCTTTCTAATTATTACAATATATAGCCGAACCACGTTTAATTCAAATGATGAGATTGGGATTCTATAATTATAAAGTTATGAGTTTGAATTTTATTAATGCGTGGAAGGTTATTCTAATTTAATAATTATTATTATTTTATTTTAATATATAGTTTATTGATTAGATATATAATTATTTGATATTAATGATTAGTATATTAAAAAATCTATTTGATTGTCAATTAATTCGTGATACACAAATTTTATATTGGGTGGTGGGGCAATTGACGACGTGCCTGATATATATATATATATATATATATATATATATATATATATATATATATATATATATATATATATATATATATATATATAGTATTGTGTACCAATATCTAATCTTAATAAAAGAGAAAATTGAATAAACAATGAATGAAAGTGGTGAGATTTTGAAACTAGGTAGGGGGAGACACACAGAAGTGTCAGTCTCAAGTCCCGACATTAAATTCCAAACACAAAATGCTTTCTTAAATTCTGAGAAAGACAGTAAATTAATTAAAAAGACTTCTAAAAACTTCTTCTATCCCTAATTGTTTGTTGATTGTTCCTCCACTTTCTCGGCCAACTTCAACCATTTTTCCTCTCTCAATTCTGCACAGTTTCAGCGGCTGACATGGCGACAGGACTTCCATGTCCTTTTTTTTTTTTTTTATAATTATTTCTGGGTTCTGGCATTCTCGTGATACTTGCTTTTTATTTGGATTTTTGCTTATCCACGTTCGCACGTATACGTTTATTCTCTCCTTCACCTTACCTTACATATATATATATATGTATATAAAAGGGAATATGTCACATGTTGCATCGATCTAGAGGTACCTCATTTGCAATAATTTTTTTAACTTGTCTGTAGAATCATGCATACTGCAAATCTTGTCTCTTGGACTCCGTCGCTTTTGGTCCCATCCCATGGAAAATTCTACAATCGATTTGATTTTGACATTTTAAATATTGTTGATGATCGATGTTGATAAAAACTGATGAGTAGGTCGGTATACGTCTGTGAATCTTGTGGTCCATTGCACTGTTGAACAACCAAAATTAATTGATGTACGAGTTAAGAATTTTAAGTTAATTCATCAGGATTTCGATTGAGATCTTATAATTTTACAAATATAAGATTATTGATTTGAATTACAACAAGATGATCAGATTGTAATACTGTTAACTGTAATTAATTTGATAATTACTTAATGATGGGAACCCACAAAAATTAATAGATATTTACATTTCTAACTATTCCTAATTGTTTTCCTTTCATATATTATAAGGGGAGAAGCGAGCACACAATAGAAGAAGTATAATTTTGTCATGCTATGTTACTATAGTTAAAAGAATAAATGAAAAAGTCAATGAAACATAACTCAATGGACAAAGCTGAAGTCACATGAACTTAAAGGTCATAAGTTCAAACTCCGCCTAATACGTGGAATGTTATGCATAAGGCAGAGTTCGAAACCATGACCTTCAAGATTATGGGGCCTCAACTTAGCCAATTGAGCTAGGCCTCATTGGCAAGTCATGATAATTACTAATTAATTTTGAGTGAATTAATTACAATCATATTATAAATTACGATCTTCAACAATCCATATAAACTAATTGTCAATACTAGATAATTAAACAATAACTATTATTATAATAAATACAAAATCCACACATCGATGGACTCGAACTCATAATTAAATTAAAATTATGACAAATATTAATTACAATTTTACATCTACTTTGTTTGATTATATATGATAAATGATATTAATTTGTCATTTTATTTTGTTTTCAGCGGAGGACGAAAAACTTTTTAGAAACCATCTGAAAAGCGATCCTAAGGAGCCCACCACCAATCTCACTAGTAACATAGATTCATGTGAATGTACGTATGTATATATAGATATATACACACACAAACACTCAACACACACTATGAATGTGTATACTGGTGTGTGTGTGTGTGTGTGTGTGTGAGAGAGAGAGAGAGAACACGCAGGAAGATTCTATTCGATAATATCTAATAAGAAGGGGCAGCACAGCAGCTCTCTCACATGACCACCGCCGATACTCTTACACACACTTCAACCCAACAAATTAATTAATAATATATATACGACATTTTCCAATATAGTAATCATACTTATATAATGGGATAATGGGAATTTCTAGGAGAGACAGCTTCAAACACACACACCTCCTCATAATACTACTCATATATCAAAATTATAAATTAAAACTCGCACTCAAACCCAGAATCACGATCTCTCTCTCTCTCTCTCTCTCTCTCACACACACACGCAGGCACACATGTTTGTGTGTGTAATAGCCATAGGTCGTGTAATAAATTTACGGCATACACTTTCCGTGAGTAAAAGACGAGAGGAAGAATCAAAAATAAGAAGGCGACAAAGCTAATATATATACAAAGCTGGTTTTTTTTTGCTATCTGTCTCTTCTCACAACCCTCTAATTTGACCCAATTATATTGTTGTGTGTGTGGAGTGGACTGAGTCTTTATCTGCAGGGCGAGAAACCCAACATGTTTATTATTATTCACTAATCTTGAAATAATCACACACACACACACACGTACGTTTGTCTGTGTGTGCATGTATACAGATATGATCGTGTACATATTTTTCTTGATTTGTTTGATTCGTAAATTAATATAAATGATAGTAAAAATGGATGCATGGTGTTTTGGTGCAAGTTGCTGGGTTTGGTGTAGATATTTGGATTAATGGGTCACGAGGGATTACCCGTTTGTGTAGGCGTGAGTAGTAATATATATATATATATATGGTAATTAAGGGAAGGCACGAGGAAGAAGCCAAGTGCTATAAATTAAAAGGGTAGGCTTCTCTTGAATTTTCAATATATTAAAAACATTAAGCGTATTAAAATTCTATATGATTACTTTTCAAGAATTAGTAAAGTAAAAAATAAAAAAGTTAGAATTATTCTTGTAGTGGTGAATGAAAATCTTGAGCCACCAACCAAAACGCACAGAAAACCCATGAGTTTCTTAAATAATAATAAAAAAAAAAATCGGGCCGCATGAATTTAGAATCTAATTACGTCAAGTTTTTTTTATGTATAATTCATTTAATAAATAATATAGAATTATGTTAAAATATTTCTATGAGTCCTAACTTCTATTTAGTATATATCACAAACTCATTAATTTGTCAGTCCACTTTATATATATGCAACACAAATAGGAAATAATTAATTAAGACCAACAAGTCCTTTTTATTGGACGTATACAATAGTTACCTTTTGTCAACCCTTTAGCATACGAATGGCCAGAAATTATGTACTTTTGGGTATCAAAATCCAATAAATTGAAATTTCAAAATTAAATGAAAGTATTAATGGGGAATATATAGATATAGTGATTAGACAGGAAAGCAACAAGTAAATTAATGGAATAAGTTAGAATAATAAAGAGTAGAGAGAGAGTGGTGTGTGTCCATGCAAAAGTTCCTTTAAGGGGGAAAAAACACTAAAAAAAGCAGCTTCGGCGGATGGAAAACTGATGGATGATCAGTAGACATATAGTTATGTATGTATGAATATTGTGTATGTGTAGCAAGGTCCAATCGAAAAGGAGTTTGGGATGGGAAAGTTGAAAGTTATTACACAAATGCATGCCTCATTCTTTCTAATCAATTAAAGAAAACCCCCCCCCCATTTTAACACTCTTTAGACATGCATGCATTAAAAGCAGAGAACTACAACACTACTCTTTTCTTTCCTCCCCTTTCTTCCTTCCCTCTCTTTTTTTCCTTTTTCTCTCTCTTTGTTTAATTAAATTCTTACAAGAACTTGTAATAACTTATTAAGTTGATTTGGACTTAACTCATCACATGTAATGTACTTCGATTTTTTGTTTGTTCTCATGATAATAGAAATTAAAAAAAACAATATCATCCCATGAGGAATTAAATAGTGACAGTTGGATGATCATGAACGTCTGATCAAGAATTCTTGCATTACGTATTAATCTCTTCATCAATTAATATTGTCCGTACAAACCAAACTCATAAGTTTCCTTGTTTTCCCCAAATATTCTTGATGCAACTAATGGTCTCTAGCTATGTAGCAAATGACTATGTGTAGATTGAAAGACAGCAGAGGGCAGAGGCACACAAGAAGTAGTAGTAGTAGTAGTTAACGTATGAGGTGCTAAAATGATAAGACAAAAAAAGTGGATTGAAGGTGTGGTAATGTTTGTGTGCAAGAAAAAGACAAGAGAAAATTTGATTAGAATATAATAAGAGGGGAACATAAAGGCTGTTGGATCACATGCACATCACCTTTCTTTTCTCTCCTTCTGTTTCTCTTCTTTTCATACTAAACGTTATGAGAGAGGAAGCCCCAAAAAGATAAAGAAAAGGAAAAGTTGTAATTAGGGTTTGTACGACCCCACATACTATATTATTCTCAAGGCTGCAACTCCAACTTCAACCTCAACTTCAATTCTCTCCCCCAATCCAAGGGATTCCATTTATTTTATTTTTTTTATAATACAATAATATTAATTTAATTACGGGTCCCACTCCCACTCCCACCAATAGTATACACTATCTGAATAACTACATACTACAATTTAATTCAAATCACAATATAATCGAGTAATGACATCTCAGCATTCACTCGTACCACACCTCCTTTAATTTAACTTGCAAGCATTTATGGCTATAAAGATCAAGCATCATATTCGGAGTTTCTATTGTCCAATAAATTGTTTACAGATTTGAGGAGAGTTACGCTATCTATATACAAATTTCTCAGATATATCTATTATTATTTAGTTATGTACTATTTTTGGGGGGGGAGGTGGGTAGTGCGTGGTGATAGAGACGTAATATTTTTCAAAAAAAGTAAAGGCTGAGTGGGTGTGAGAGATGGAGTAGATGTGATAAGTCTGATAAGTGGGTGAGAGGGAAGGGGTGTGAATCAGTAGGTCTGACTCTATCATTTTCTTTTGATAGAGAAGATTATATATACACAATATAATCACATTTTATAAAGAAGTAGAGTTGATATTTTCATGAGTGAGAGAAGTATGTAACAGACGTTAGATAATATATCCGATTTTTACCTGTGGCAAAATAAGATCAAATACTAAAAACAAATGGTATTAATGACGGCTAAAGTCCGTTTTGTTTGGGTTGCTTGAGTTTACCATATTAATTACTGTGAGTAAGATAAGGAGTCAATAAGAATTGAAGTATTTGCGTAATATCGAAGACTCGTTGAATACTACAATGAGACATCATATGTAGTTATGCGAAGACAGTTCTGAAAGAGAATATCAGCTTATTACTAAATTCATGACTAAACATTTTTATTTAGTAAGAATATAGTATATCCATTGTATATATTATGTTTATTTGTATAAATCTGCACTTCGCTACTCACGCGCACCGTTCTACCATTAATCTAATATGCAGAAATTGCCTTACACCAAGCGGCCTTGAACTCAAGAAAAATAATGGGCTTATTAACTCGCCTCATAAAAATCGCAGATCGTGTACAAATAAAATTGTACGGTTTTATTCTTTAAAGTGAATGACGGACCACGAGAATATAAATTAAGTTATATACACGTAGTTCTTCCATTCATCTCCTCAACTCTCTGTGATACTGGCACACGGTGATGCATAATGACTTATTGTTGTTTATTTTGTGTTTTCATAATATATCCTAAATTAATGAGCATATATATTAAAAAGTCTCATGAGTGTTCAGAAGCTTTAGTATATGATAAAGTTTAAACTAGCTGAAAATTTACTTGACTCAGTAGTAAAGTTATAGTTCGATAGAACATATACTCATTAATATATCTTTTTTAATATATCTTTGTTTTTATCTTGGACCAATATAAGATCAGGCACTTGTTCGAGCTAATATTAATAGGAATGATGTGATGTATTATTGGCTTATATGTCAATAGATATGATATCACAAAGTATATCTTTTATTAATTGATAATACACTACAATATTTATTTTATAACATAATATTCTTACACATAGAACTCCTTATCTAATATTAATCAGTGTCTCTCACCTTCAGAACACCATTTAGTCCACCACAGTAATTTTTAGTTTTTTTATTATAATATCACATTAACACCAAAATAAATTTTTCTCCTCATACATTTTTTTTACATGTTACTGTTTATTCTTCTACTTTTTTATTTCGAGAGCAGAATAGTATTTCCTTTTTAGGTTCCATAAATAAGGGCGTTTGTTAGTTTCCTTAAAACTCAAAAATCTACGCCTTTTTGTCCAAAATATGATTTTGCCTTTTCGTTCAAAATTCACACATTTTTTAAATTTAGTTCCAAACATACCTTTTTAGGTCGAAACACAATGCCAGAGCTTACGGGTAAAAAATCCGTGATTAGATTGGTTTTTATGAGAGCTAAAGCGATACCTTGTACTTATATTTTTAACGTATATGATTAATAGAAGCTTAACAAATAAATCATCCTTTCATATTTTATGGGACAAAAAAGCATTTTGTCCTTTCTTTTCTTATAAATTCTTTGTATTTTCTAATAATTCCACACTATAAATTATTTTTTTTTTCGAAAAACTTTTTTCTTTTCTCATCGGCCCCGACAGCGCAGGTTGTTATTGATCATGAAATTTGTTCTATATCTCATCCATCTGCACAATAGAATTTCGTTTTACAATAAACTGATAAATTCTATGATTGCGAGTATAAATCAGATATATTGTAAGAATGAGTTATTACTAAATATTTGCTAAATGACACTAACATAAAAGCGTGTTAAAGGATGGCTATGTTCAGCTATTATTTTATATTATATTATATTCGACATCAGAAAATAGATGAGATACATATGATAGCTCTGATTTGGTTTTTTGAAGCTTACAAGATAATTGCATTTATTCTCAGCGACACAGACATTCGAGTGAGAAATAGAAAACACTCTAAAAAATCAATGCTAAGAACAGCGTACGCGAAGAATCGCTAAAAATGACTAGTGTTTAGCCAAACTTGTTTTTGGAAATAATCTTATTTATATCAATCGTGTATAAGTCGAACGACGTGAACCAATTAGAAATTAAAATTATCTTATCTATAGATAAGTTATTCACCAGGTGGACCCGACCGTTTCTAACTGTACCTCACCTCACAAACTAGGAAGTTTACTTTGACCACTAGAGCTGAGGGCAGATGGCCATATGCTTGTCATTATGATCCAATTGCACAGTGGTGTCGCCCCATGCATGAACAAATCTTCGGCACTTCTGTGAGGAATGGGTCAATGTACTTTAAATATCATATCATATAAGGATTAAAGATAGATGGAAATGAAAACCAAAGCAATTGAAAAGTAAAAGAATACAAAACATCGTGTTTGATATTCTTTAAAGAATTTTTTCGACTTGTGTTCTAATTTTTGTTAAATTACAGAGTGCCTTTTGAAAGCAGTAATCATAGTATTACAATATTTAATACGCAGTATAACAATATTTGCAAACATTTTAAAGTGGAATATAAAAAACACAATACCCCTATATATATCCAGGGGGTAATTACATTTACCTCCCTGAAGGTTGAACATAATTACAAATAAGCAACGCAGGAACTGGCGAACGGCAGCAATGAATTTTATAAATAGAGGGCAGGAACATAAACTCGTGAAAGAACAGTGTCAGCGTACAGGAAGTGCATGGGTTTGGGGAATGAGGAAGAAGGGCGGGCGCACATGAAATTCTAGAAACCACCTCTCTGTGTATTATATACAATTCATCAATTCTTGCATCATTATCTTCTCCTACTGTTTTAGTAAATGTTTTCATGAGAAACTGTAAAGGGTAATAATAAACATTTTGAGGAGGAAATTAATAATAGCAGCTACTCATACAAAAAACAAATACGAACTATGACTGAAATAATTTAATTTTTCCACAAACAATTACAACGGTCACATATGAAGGAAAAGAAAATGTTGATTAATCAGATTATCAAGCCTAGTTTGTTGCTGTGTTAATTTCTCTAATTACTCAAATATCTAATACCAATTTCATAAAGCATGCCAAAGTGAATAATGTACGCTCCATAATTAAAATTCTATACTATATAATTAATTTTTCTGATAAAAAAATAAATATTTTGGGAACTACTGGTCTAGCTCTCTACAACTGACATTCCAAGTTGTAGGGCGAGGGAAATATATGGTGGGCTCGAGCTGGGGGTCGAGCATGCAGGCTTAGTTCATTTCTATGTACAAGATATATAATTAAGTTTGTTAAGTAGTTGAATTAATGAGTGCTAAATACCAGATATTTGAAATCAGTTAATTATTATAGATGTAATCTATAAGTGTTTGGGCCCGGTCATCTGGTTAAAAAATTACAGAATATCCCCTAATGTTTGATAAAATTATGTAATTCTTGAATGGAGGCATAGAAATGTCAACTTTGCCCTAACATTTTTTTTATTTTTTTAAAAAATAAAATCTTATAAAATATTGAATGGGATGGAAGAAAAAAATTAAAAATTATAAAAAAAAATTATCGCTTAGTCGATAAAAAAATATTTTTTTTTAAAAATAAATAAAATTATAAATTTTAATTCATAAGGATATTTTGATCAGTTCACTATAAAAAATGCATAGATTGGGGTAATTGTTAGGCGGTCGTTAAAACTAGGGGGTATTTGTAATTTTTCAAACAACGAGAGGGTATTTATAATTATGCCAAACCTCAGGGGAGGTAGATGTAATTTACCCTATATATATATTATAAAAATAAACTAACATCAACATATAAAGATAGTTTATTATTCAACCAATCTCTTGGAAAAATTACCAATTATTCAAAAGAAAGTGGGACTTGAATTAAGTACAATAGGTACAAAATTAGCTAAAAGAATTTAAATTGCCTCAAAATCCATGCGACTTGACCCAAAAATACCTTACCATACTAGTAATAATTCGGAAAAATATTAAACCCAGAATAGAAAATAAAAAATAATTCAAATTGCAAGTGTATGCGAGCCCATGATCTAGCGAGCCTGCTGGAGTGCCATCTAGAAAGAAAAAAAAATTCACAATGAACATGATGATAGTGGTGAAGACTTGGATTCTCCCCTAAAAGATAATCAAATGGTCATAACTCTAATCAAACAAAATTATGACGATTCGATATTTCATCATCAAATCACACAATTTTCGACTTACGCCTATCAAAACACTCCAAAAATTTGCCTTTTGCTTTACATCAATAGTTAACTAAGCACCATAAATCATTGTTTAAAGAACAATGAGTTTCTGCTGGGATGTGCGTGTGCGTGTGCGTGTGCGTGAATTGAAGCATAGATGGTTTCTTGCTCATCAAGAACTGGCATGGACCATCTGTATCACAAAGTTGAATATATCATACCCGGAAAGATAGTTCATACATATACATCATCAGGTTCATACTATGACATAGGTATACCACGGCGAACCCCCCAGTCGGAGGTTACTACAATCATCAAAATACAAACGGAAGTTTAAAGTACGACCTGGATATCAAGTGCAAAGGCACATTATGTTTACATTAAACAGTAGAATCTATTGAATGAGAACCGAATTCACTGTCAGATACCAAAACGCCAGCAAACATGAAGCATGCAGCTAGACAGCAGCAGTCATAGTATCCTGAGAATATAGAGACGAATTAGGAATCGTGTGGAAGGACAACAATTCTGAAAATCCGAATACAAGAAACCAACACACAACTAAATGTAATCTTGGTAATTATGCAAAGAGACTCACAGTAGGGAACAATCTTCCATCGTTGATTATCTCCCTTCTTCCACTCCCAAAGGACGATTAGAGAGCCATCACGAACACCACCATGGTTTTTATCTCCATGGAAAGCATCCACATTTAAGCGAATGTTGTTAACCATCCTTATTGCTCGGTAACCATCACCCAGGTCCTTGCTTTCCGTCCA